>JANHZT010006347.1:23986-34667 GCA_032468215.1 Stegonotus admiraltiensis
CGGCTTTCAGCCAAGGCAGTCGGGACGCGCGGCTGCGGTTCCGGCGCACCGCCCCGAGGGCTCCCTTCGGTCTCCGGTGGCAGCCTCTCCCCACTCCCGCGGCCCGAGCACGGGGAAGGGAGAGGCCTTCCAGACCGGGAGGCAGGTTGCAGCTTCCTTCTGCGCTGTAAAGGACACCAAACGGGAAGAGCCAGAAGCTCAAAGGGGGGGTGGAGGTGGGGTGGCGGCTCTCTGGCCCCGCACCTTGAGACCTTAGCGAAGACTTGTTTGCTTCTCTTGCATGTTTCAATGGCCGTGTTAACTTTTTAGCGTCTCAGCTGAACCCTTCTATTGTCAACTATGAAGAGATGTCAAGACAAGGCGTCAGAGTTGCCTTGCAGCAACACATTTAATAAACAAGCTAAATCCAGGGGCCACCACCAGAAAACTTTGATTCCTCCCCACAAAGGGACCCGCCAGGAGTGCTGGGGCTAGGGTAGTGAGGATAGGAGCCCTCCAGGTTCACCCAGACCTCCACCATGATCCTGGAGCAGCAGGGGCCAGAGGTAAATCAAGAGGGTGCCTGCCAGCCAGGTCTTACCACGGTGGCCTCCGTTCAGGGCCAGGGCTCCTAAGACACAAGACCAGGGTCCAGCCAGGGATCCAGGAATACGGTTCATTGGTGCCGAGCATCAGAACCAGGTCGCCATATGGGGATTGTCACCATTTTGGTCAGGTCGCGTGCCCCAAGGAGGATATTCACCTGATCTGCTTGTTGCAAAATACATTTGGTGGATTCTTTACTTCAATAAAACAGTTACATGGAGGAAACAAGCCAGTGAAATGGAATCCAGAAGTAAAGGAGCAAATTCAGTAGCACAACACGGGTGTTTTCTAGGCAACTTCAGCTTGTCAGAACATTCCAAATCTTTTTACAAACATTAGCTGACCAACAGATGCCCCTCCCTCTTCCACGGCTTAAAAAGCCCAAGTCTTAAGAAAATCACAAAGGCCAGTCAAACTACAAAACAGCTGTTTGATTCAGGTTCATTCATGACATAGGGAGGGTGGAGAGGTTACCAAAGAGACCACAGGGCAACAGAGGGCTGTGGGAATGCTGCCTTTTCTAGTTAAGAAACAAAAGCAGGTGGCTGTGCACTCTGTGCCGCCACACCAGTCTCCTCGGAGGGGATCTCTATGCCGTTTACCTAGAGAGAAGGAAAGCCAGCAGGCAACATGGGGATTGTTCAGGGGGGTTTGAACCTGCTTTCATTTTCTAGAGGCTGGCAGACTCTTTGACAGTGTGGGAAGGCACCCTGAGAAGCAGAGAGGCCTGATGGAAGAGTCCCCATGCAATGCTCCCGATCCTGGCCAACTCAAATGGAAAAAAAGCTACAGCAGCTACTGAGACGGGCTGATCGTCTCCCACTGCAGCTGGGAAAGCCATCCAACTGCTCTTAGCCCTTCAGCAGGCAGGCAAGGCCTGCCTCTCAGAACCAGCTAAAGTCTGCAGGAGGGGAAGGGAAAAAGGCTGTAAAAACACTCTTCCATTAATCCCTTTTGCCAAGGGGCTCGTTCTTTTCCTAGCTGCAGTATAGCACAGTAGCTGCAGTATAACATCAAACCCTTACGGGGACATTTGTATGTAACTCAAATACTACAGCATGATAAAAGAGAAAACAAAGCATCCAGATGTTCTGCAGGTTCAAACCAGAGGAAGGAGCGACACCATGGGCCTCGCTCACTGGCATTGCTCCACGCTGTCTTCTTCAGCAGATGAGCAATGAAACCATCTTCTGTGACCACCAGAACCAGCCACATCAGCAACATTTTCATTGCAAACAAAACCTTGCGATCATCACCACTTTCGTCAAATATCAAAGTGCAAGCCAACCTGTTGAAACAGACCTGCAGAAGGGTGATGTGGCAAGGAATACAAAAGGGTGACTGGGAGCTGTTACAGTCCTGAGCAGACTTCTTCCAGGCTGTGTGCAATGTTCTCAAGCGGGTCGCTAGGAGCAGGTACTGTGGGGGGAAAAAAGAGAAGCGGGTGGTCACAGCAGGCAACACAAGGCACCCCAGCAGCAGGACAGGCACTGGTCATCTCTGAAGCAGACCCAACGGGCTCGCTAATGGCACAGAAGCCTGATGGGCTTTGAAAAAAACACATGTTAAGTTTTAATGGCACATTGCTAGTTTTTGAATTCTTAATACTTGCTGTGGAAATCAACAATTCCATAGACTTATCAGTCCTTCATGTGCCAACTCCTGAAATGAGATGGAATATCTGGTTTTCTGAGAGCAAACTTAGCATCTCTAAGGTCACATCCTGCCCTTCACAACAGTATCACTATTTGGGACTTTCAGGCTCCCAGTGGGGTTAACTGCTACTCTAGACAATCCTAAATGGCAGAAAACGTACAACCCACCATCAATGTCTGCTGTTGCCAATCCCACAATCCTGACCCCCACATGGACAAATGCACTGGGATGAAAAGGGCTGGCCTACGCGAGACTCTGCTTTGATTTACTACCCTGAAGCGCAAAGGAGGCCCGGCCCCTGCAGGCAGAGCGTGGCAGAATTGCCCTCAGTGCTCCACTGTGGAAAGCAGCGACCGGCTCAGACGCAAGAGGCCCCCCGAGGCCTAGACAGAGACTGCAATACAAGAGACGTCTCTGCTTTAGTATTTTTCTTGAACGTTTTTTAAAATCCCAAAATTCAAGATATCCATTCATATATGCTGTGCATATATGCTAAGTACAGAGAGCAAATTCCATTTACTAACCAATTACATGTGGACTATTTATCTTTGTGGCCTCTCACCTACAGTCACCAGTGATTACTCCAAGGAAAAGGAAGATAAATGCTGATTCCAGAAGAGAAAAAGGCTTTTAAAAGGTGCACTGGAGCTTGTATCCCTGAGCTCTCTCTAGAAGCGTTCAGAGGCAGCAGAGGCCAAGGGCTCTTGCCCGACTCACACCAGGAGTTAATGAGCAGAAGCCTCTGACATCCAGAGAGGTGGGACCCCAAATTCTGGACTAATCAGTAGCTTGCCAGCAACTGTGAAGAGGCTGCAGGCGGACAGGGGTTCTCCTCCTGACACTGAAACCTGGAGAAAGAATAATTCTGCAGCTAGAGAGGCAGAGAGCGAAGAGAAACAAATATCCCCATTTTTAACTGCCAGGGGCAAGAGTGGAAGAGAAAATAAAAAACCTCTGGATTTTGTTTAGCTGCAATTCTCACAAGCTCCACTGCTGTGGCCAGTGGTGAGGGGTGCTTGGAAGCTGTAGGGGCTTCTGTTCAGCCCTAGCTAGCCCGAGTGGTTGTTGGTTTTAGGTACCCCTCGGTTCAGTTGTCTGCCATCTTTAAATCTGGACGGGGTGGTGCTACTCTAAAGAAATCAGGAGCGCAACCTAGGACTTCTCCTGGACTCGTGGCTGGAACAGGCGGCTGGGAGGGGGGCATACGATATCCCTCATGCACCAATTTTCTTTTCTGGGTGGGTGGTCACTGCTGCCTTGGTCATCTCCAGAGGGGGCTTCTTTTGCATTTCACAAGACCACCCCTGAAGAGCAGCTGGAGGCTTTAGCTGGATCAGCCCAGAGCCACATGGGCAGTTGTGAGTGTGCCTTGGTATGCCCATGATACACCTCTACTCCGCGAGCTGCACTGGCTCCCCAGGTGCTTAAGAGGCAATTCAGGATGCTTGTTGTCATGAGCAAAGCCCTTCACGGGTGGGTTATTAACCTGAAAGAGGCCCTTTCCTTCAAGATCCATCTCTGCTTGCATTTTGGAAAGTCTCAATCCCACGGCTGTTTTCCTGGGTGGTTAAATGGAGCCCCTGAGATGGATGCTGTTTGTAATGGCCGTTGTCTTTGGCTGCTGCTAGGTGTGTAGTCGTTATTATTGCTGTTGGTTTCAGAGAGTTTGATTCAGCCAGAGTTGCTATTTCAAGATAGTCGTCTGTATCATTTTACTGAAATAGTTTGGCAACTTTTGGAGGGTCCCTGATGAGCTGGAGCCCAAAGACCCCAAAGAAAACCTCTAGTCCCTTCTCCACTCTTAGATGAAGTGCAAACAAAGATCTCGCCCAAAACCAGCATGGTCAAGACTGATTGGGAATGTTTCAAGGAGACATCAGAGTGCTAAGATTTATGAAAAGTTCAGTACTTTGGATTTTAAGTTGCATTTTTAAAGTCTTGATAGAGCAGCTGAATTCTATGATATAACTGGGGCCGGCAGCCAGGTATTAAACATTTAAACACCTGTAAAAGACAGAAAATCCAAGAAGCCATTTCTGGCAGACTCGTAACAAAGGCTAGTAGCCTTTAGTGCACAGGGTCAGCTGAGAACATCAACAGTTATTGATCATGAAAAGCCCACTGAGACACAAAATGGAAGGCTGCTAACAAAAAAATAAATAAAACTGGGTCTTTCTGTCCCTGTCTAGAAGAGGCAGGCGGGGGTCCCACTTCTACTGAGAAGCAGGAGGGAGGAGGAAGTTCCCAACCTTTCCCTGTTGGTTACTCAGACTGAGTCCACCTTTGGTGTCACGTCCTCCCTCAGGTGCGGCTGAGTTTTGTACATCGGCCGCTGCCAAAGGCCACCCAAAAACCCACTGTCTCCCCAATACTATCTTGGCTTCCGCACAGATGCAGGCTAAGATTGCCCGCTGCCCAGAGGAGCTTATCTTTCCTCGGCTTCTTTCGCACTGAAAACCATGGGCTGCCCCACTCTCTTCCCTGCCTGCTATCTGAGCTTTTTCTTACACCTTTGTGATTCAAGGACGCTTCTAGCTCCATTTACAAGAATGCTGACAGCAAATGAAAAGTTTAGCTGATAGACTGTGGGTGCAAATTTATGCAACTAGAGGTGGGCGACACTGGACACCCAGGTTTTCTTTTGAATCCCTCCGACATTCACCATTCTTGGAATTTCAAAGAGAAGTGGTCAATTTATTCAGGTGAAGAACAGCCCAGCCAAGAGAGCATCTTGGAGGAGAAAGCTCTTTCCCTCTCCAAAAGGGACCCCTGGGGAGGAAGGGGGGCCCCCCCGGGAGACACCAACAGGCTCAAAGGAAGCTGATGCAGAAGGAGACACTCTGCTTCTGGCATGCTGCTGCATCTGGAATGCAAATACAAAGGGGAAGGCGCATTCAGAAGGCAAGCCCACCAACAGCCTCTGGCTAACGGCTCGTCCGCACCAGCTCAGAGAACTTCCCGGCAGAAACTGAAGCTTCCCTGCAAACTGAGAGATGACAAGGAGGGAAAAAGCCAGAAGAGCTAACTGTCTACCTTGCCCTCCACTGTTTCCTTTCCAGCTCAAGGAAGAAGTTCCCCTGGAAGGACCAAAGGCCACTGGGAAGAGATGGGACGTGCCAGAAAGCAGACATCAAACCAAGGCTTCTAACACTTGAAGTGGCACAAACCAAGAAGCTTTTCCACACTGCACAGAATCTGGACACCTGGTGCGAGGCTCCAGGGCAGCGGCAGCAGCAGGGAGGAAGAGTGACCAGCCCAACCATCCAAGCAAAAAGGACTTTCCCCGTGCGTCCCAGGGCTCACCTGATTCTGTGCCTGTTTTACACTCATCCTGCATCTCATCCTCATTGTCCTCGTCTTCTTCCTCATTCTCCTCACAATCCTCCTCCTCTTCCTCCTCCTCCTCCTCATCGGCAGCCTCACCGTGCATTTCCTTTGCGATCAGCTGCCTGGCCAGCTTGATGTTCTGTGCTTCGTTGTAATGCATTTTCCTCTTCATTTCAAACTGCCTCTTTTTCTCTGTACCAGGAGAAACAGTATATGCAACATAACACACATGAATACACACCAGCCACAAATTTCATAAGTTTCATTCCATTCCACACACATGAAATCAAGCGCAATCAGATTGACTGGGGCATCTCTGCTAAGTCACCCCCATGTTGCAGGGATTATGAGCTAGGTTACATACAACAAGGGTTGCCTGCTTTTGGATGCCTACCTTTTCTCCCACCTGAAAAGCTACCGGGGCGGGGGGGTAGAGGGAGCAAAAGAGCCCTTCATCAAACCCAAAACTTGGATTTTGTTTCCCTTAGCCCTTGCTGACTTATTCAGGGGCCAAACAGACCAGTTGTCTTTGCAGCATTGATGCAGAGCCACCAGAAGAAAAATACCTTGGGCCTGGAAAGAAGGCAGAGGAGAGCCAGTCCAGTTGCTCAGAAGCCACTGAACTATCCGTGTTGCTTTGCATATGCAAGAATCACAGAACCTTTTGGGGTTTTTTTTGAGAAACAAGGAGAACGCCACCGAGAAGACACACCTGCGCTCTTGCTCCCTCCCCTGCAGCGACCAAGGCAGGGGACACAAGAGCAGGGACCAGGCAAAACCACCAAGGGAGAAGGCAGGCCAAGAGGGCCTGCCATATTCTTAAGACCCTGTCAAGCCCAACTGGCCATTTCTCTGGCTATGCAGGGACCGCAATAAGAGCACAATCCGCTCCAGCCCATCTTTCCCAGGGGAGCTCTTGCTCACGGCGTCTCAGCATTGATCTAGTGCAGGGATGGGCAATTAATTTGCCCAAGGGGCAACCTAAGAAACTGGGACTCTTGTGGAGGGCCGCCAACACTGCACACACGCCCTGCCCTCTGCTGCTCCCCCCCCCACAAGGTTGGACTGAGACCACCTATGGGCTGGATGTGGCCCAGTGTCATAAAATGCTCAAGTCTAGTCTAGTGCTATAAAACCGCAAAGCCACACCTACCCAATTCTTCCGGGGTCAAGTCTACCTCGTCATCCTCATCCTCATCACTGCTGTCATCCTGCCTTGCCAGGATTTTGGGGCCCTGCCCTTGTGCTGCAGCTGCCAATCTGCAGACAGAAAATGGAAGAGCTGAGCTGAGGCTGCCTGCCCAAGACCTGGTGGGGGGAACAGGGGATGGATGGATGGACAGACAGGGAGCAGACTTCCCCAGAGGAGGATGGGAACAGAGGTCTCCTGGCAGATACGGGCAATGAGGTGACAATGAAAGATGAGCAAATGCCATTTTCCCACCACAAGGAGTTCAACCGTGGATTTAGTTCAAGCTGTGCTAAAACCAAACAGGAGAACTTTGGAGAGGAACCCACGGTTAAGGGCCTGGGAGGAGCCCTGAAGCCCCTCTGGCAGCTGAGGGGGAACCCACTCAAAAATGTTTCAGTTCCTCCCCACTGTTCCCAGGCATACCAGTCAAAATAGGAAGCCACTTTGGAATTAAAAATAAAAAAACGTATGCATTTTTTTGTTTAGCATGAATATTAAGAAGTGTTGGTCACGCAAACAGCATTGTACGTAGGATTTAATTTGTTCAAAATTAGAAAGTGCTCATTGCTTGTCAGACAAAAAATCCTGTAGCACTAAGAAGCTGCTGCTATCGCCACCTTCATAAGATGGGAAGAGGGAAGTCTCCTCTTGCCAAGAATTTACAAAATGTCACAAAGAAGAGATAAAAAACCCAAAAACATTGTGGAGGGTACTCGGGTTCTCCCCCCAACACCCGGATCAATTTAGATTTTAATTTAGAACTGAAGTCACTGAAGAGATTTATAGTTTCATGGAATGGACACCCACTTGCTACGGACCTTATGGAGGAATAAAACATGTTGCTAACAATAATCCTACCTGCAGATCCCGAACGTATCTGCATACAATTCCCGGGTAAAGTTCCTAATTATTTCTGTATTTCATGCAGGATTTCTTTAAAAGTACGTGTTTAAATAGCATAATTATGAACATTTTCATTGTTAAATTCCCTGGAATTAAAAGTCTGCCAAGAGGTTTCATTTAGAAAAATGAATGGCGCTATACAAATTTAATAAATATCCATGATCCCATTTCTCCAAAAGAACATTGGGGGAGTTAACCTTTCTGGAAATTTTCATCTCTATGCTTTTACAAAATGAAAGTTCTTTTTTATATATAGATTACAACAAACAGAAGCGATTTACAAGGAGTAAACCGGTGTACACCGCTCTACGCAGAGCCCAAGTGTGTTCCCAGTTTAAGGAAAACTCAGGGAATCAGAACCACAGGCAGCTGTCCCACAAGGTAGGTGCAGCTACTGAGAAGCTCCCACAAGATGACTAGGCTGTGTGACTGGGACAAGAAACATGCCCATGCTTCCAAATCTTCTCTCTTTGATATAGCAATACTACCTTATTTTTCAGCAACACAGACATGCAAGGGTCATGCTCTTGCAGTGTATGAAAGGTGACTTCCAAAAGCTCAGGCATGGGTAAAAATTCAGAAAGAAAAATTTTCAGGTTCTGAAGTCAAAACATTTTCAAATGGGAAAGTTGAGACCACCCAGTTAAGTTCACGGGGTTACACTGAAAAGACAGATGGAAGGAGAGACATCTAACCAAAGAGGAGTTCAACATGGTTGTATCTCAGACAACAGGTGAGAGGCTAGGAAAAAAGTTGTCCCCATGTTGAATCAATGTAAGACGTTGGACCAGAAAACTGCCACCCAGTCAGCTTGAAAGCCACACTTTGTGAAATTTTGTGGAATAATTAAGTAGACATCCATAAGTATTTGGAAAAGAATGCACTGAGAGCTAGCAGCCAGCATAAACTCAGAAGCAGCTCTTCCAAACCCCTCTCCCTCTCTTTCCAGTCACATTTTTTTCCTTATGCCTTCAAGGTTGTGTTGACCTGGACGTGTCCCAGCACTTTTTGTTAACAGGATTCCAGAAGTGGTTTGCCTCCTTCCTAGTACTGAGAGGGTATGACTGGCCAAAGATCATCCAGCTGGCTTGGTGCCTAAGCAGGACTAGAACACACAGTCTCCTGGTTTTTAGCCTGATGTCTTAACCACTACTTTGATAATAGTCACTGGTAAATTACAAAAAGACAACAAACAGAATAGGCCATGGCTGATAAGTAGCTTAGATCCCACTATTCCCTGAATGCTTCTTAAGAACAAACTTGAGCACCCTCTCAAGCCTTTGCTTATCCTGTGTGGCCAACATTTTTCTAAAGACCAGGTAAGGGAGCAAAGAACCGCTTGTCAAATCTGCAAATGCAGTCATTGAATGTCATCAGAGAGAAAATCAGAACTCCAAAAAGGCAATGCTCAACAAAGAGTTGCACAGCTTTCAAGATACAAAAACCAGGGATGCAAGGGCGGGCAAAAAAGACAGCTGATCATGTGATAAATGTGAACCTATCATGCAATGTGATACATTAGTAAAAATGCAGAACTGAATGAAATGAAATTTCACATGCACCAGCAGGCCATAATGGTACATATATGCAGCCTGCTATGAAGGCCTACCGATGCCTGTTGGCAAGAGGAGACAAACAAGAGACCTCGCACACAAGCACACTGTTTGTTTATAATTAGAGTTCACAAGACGCACCACACCACATCCCTGGGCATTCATTTTATGCTGTGGGAACCCTGTCTGTCTCATTACCAGGGCTTCTTTTTTAAAGAGCATTGGAAGCAGACCCTTACAACCATTAGGAAGACGAATGGATCAGACATTGGAAGCCTGGCTGGGTACGGCTCGGGTAAGAGAGCATTCAGACGTGGCGGAGTCTTCAGAGATCTGAAAGAACTGCAGCCAGGAAAAGGAGAGCATTCTGCACTGCAGATTCTACCCAGAACAAGGAACTCAACCTCAAGCGAGGTTTTTTTTTAAATTGCTCCACACTAAAGAAGATAGATATGCCTAAATGAAGGTGGTTGAGCACAACCCCACATAGGTGCTCAGGGAAAAAGGACAGGGCTTTTTAAAGTAAAAGGATACTCCTATCAGTGGAGATGTCTAAAAGAGGATTTACAGAAACAAGGGACAAAAGAGAGCTAATCAAAGCCATGGAGAACTTCCTTATAAGCATTAAGGCCTTCAATAAGATGGACAGCCATGTAAGTTTGATTAGTAAATTTATTTTTTATTCATATTCCTTAACTGCCCATCTCCTCCCCTTCTTCAATAAAGTTGATAAATAAAATCAAGATGTTTCTTTTGAATAAGAAGGGATAAAATACTATTCTAATCAGGAGACGATCAAGGTGAGAGATTTTCATCAGTTTTGGATAAGAAGGGAGGAAGAAGGAGCCAAAGAAACCCGTGACCTGCTGTGTGAGCCAGTTCAAGCCATATGCACCACAGGGCTGCCTTGCTTCGCATCCTTCACAAAAATCACTCCCAAATTTTTGGTCTTGCAGTGAGGACACCCTCACTGGTCAACGGCCGGTCCTCGGCCTGCAGAAGCAGCAAGAAAGCGGCTCTCCTGCCCCAGACACCAGCGGGGCACCAGAGCTGCCCTCTGCCCTTCAACGTCAGCCCGAACAGGTCGAAACATAGGAGTAGAGGCCGCTCCCCTCCGCCCTTAAGCGACCCTGCCGCCAGCCTTAAAGGAGAGGAAGGGGGCCGCCTTCGGACCCCAGTTAGGAAACCCTGAGCGAGGCCTCGGGAGCCCCAAGCGGGGCCCGGGCTGCGGCTAGTGCCCGGCCCGGCCCGACCGCGGGGCCGGGAGTCCCCGTCCCATCGGCCTAGGCAAGGAAGCCCCGGGCGAGCGAGGGCCCCGCGCCGAGGCGTCACCTACTTTTTGGCGAGGACGTCCGCCGTGGGCACCGGGCTGTCTTCGGCGTCGCTGCATACTGTGTCCAGTTCTGGAGACCTCACTTCAAAGACATATTGATAAAATTGAGTGAATCCAGAGACGGGCAACAAA
>JANHZT010006354.1:13762-28169 GCA_032468215.1 Stegonotus admiraltiensis
AGCCAGGTACGTGACCAGCAAGCCCATCTGCCTCCCAGGCCCCCACTTCACAAGGAGAGACTCACATCTGGCTATCTCAGGTACAGCGGTCTCCCTCGGAACAAGTCCTTCCTTTACCAGAACCACCACCACCCCGCCCCTCCCCTGGGCCCGCTTTCCCCCCAAAAGTATGCCTTATCAATGTTTAAATAGAGGGATAATATATAACTTGCTTTCCCCCCACCAAATATATAAATATTTTAAAGGAGGTGCAACGTAAACCTGCTTTGCCCCCCAAAATACATCATCAATATTTAAAAGAAGCTTGGAGATGCACAATGCCAAATCTGGGGCCTTTTCTTGCAATCGACTGAGAAATGGCACAGCAATAGAACAGAAAAAAATACCTATTCCAGACAGGTGTCTGGCAGAATAAACCTGAATCTGAAATCAAAGATGGAACGCTGCTTCTACAATTCAAGGTCATACTGACAGCATATTGGATACCAGCACTCAGGTAAAACTGAAGGGTTTAATCATTTACGTCCATTTGGAAAGAAAAGTCATCTAATGATCTTTATCCATGGTTACAGGTAATCCTCGACTCAAGACCACATTTCAGCCCAAAATTTCTATTGTTAAGAAAGGATTGTTAAGTGAGTTTTGCTTCGTTTTACAACTTTTCTTGCCACAGTTGTTAAGTGAATCACTACAGTTGTTAAGTGAATCTGACTTCCGCACTCACTGCTTGTCAGAAGGTTACATGACCCCGGGATACTACAACTGTCATGAGTCAGTTGCCAAGTGTCTGAACTTTGATGACATGACCATGGGGATGCTGCAAAAGTACTTAAGTGTGAATAAAGGGCATGTCACTTTTTTTAGTGCCGTTATAATTTTGAATGATCACTAAACAAACAGTTGTAAGTCAAGGACTACCTGTATATTATTGCATTCACAATATGGATCAACTTGGCATTAAGCAACTATAGGGTTGAGGTTCTGCTAACAAAACTTGGCTTGTACCTGGACTGCTAGTTAGTACCTAGCTTCTAGCCTGCCCAATATTTTGCCATTCCTTTTGTCACTCCAGGGGTTGTGACAACTCCCTCGCTAGGCTCTTTCATCTAGCATTTTAGCATCATAAATAAATTGGAAGTGGCATATAACAATGTAAAGCATAATTTTATTTAGAAAAGAAAAATAGCCAAGGGCTGCAGGCCAAAAGTATTTGAAAATTATTTCACCTGTCTCAAAAGTATCAGTATCTGTGGGAGCGATGGGGAGAATTGCAAATAATAGTGAAATAATTTTTAGTGTTGCTATGAAAGATTTTTTGTATGTGCATTGTAACATTGCATGGATGTATGAAAGGGACTGACCTTATGAAGTGACTGCCGATTCTTGTGTCCCTTTATTTTTAGTGACAATTAGATACCACAGTCATGAATGGTTGGAAGTCGAGGATGCAAGTCCACATTTTCTCATTGTGTTTGGGAAGTTTCAGTTGCATAAACACTGGTACTTTTAAATAAATTGTGTTTCAGAACAAGTACAACAAATGGCTTACTTTATTGCATGGCCTTGAAAATGGCACATTATTGCATAACGACTTTCGTCGGGCATAGTTCCACTGTTCCATTGAGGTTATGACCTCAGAAACAAGAACTTTATTTTCTACATTATGTCACATTCATTTGTTTTTCTCCAATGAATAGTAAATTGCAACTAAGCTAACGTATGTAGCACTTGATCCATTTCCAGAAACCTAAGTAGAATGGCCGCCTTTAATTTTTATACTTTGATTTACCTTCCGTATTCTCAACTGAGGGCCCAAAACCAGCCTAAATATATACGTCAGTTGGGCGAAGTAGAAACAGGAGGTGTAAGGAACCTTCAAGCCACACCTGATCCTCCAGCACTCTTAATCAATTGCACCATTGAAATATATATTTTTCTAAAATAAGAATCAAAACAGGTGCCTTTGTTTTTATCAATTTTATCCTTTAACCCCCTACAAAAAAAATTGTCCCAACCCACTCCAGTGATAATGGTTTTTATGTTTCATAATGTTACAAAAGTTTGTAAACACATATTATTGACAAGAAGTCTTCTCTTGCTTAAAATAATTCCATTCCATTTTCCAAAAATCAGAAAAGGGCTATTAAATATCCCAGTTAAAAAAATATACCATCTTATGCATATATATCGCAAACCTAAGGAAAAATATCCAAGGCTTTATATTTCATAAAGGCATTGCAGCTTTTATCATTTTTATTGGCAATATTTTTGTGCCTTCAAGTCAATGTTTATTAAGCAATGCGTTATTGCTTAACACATTGTAAGCCGCCCTGAGTCTCCGGAGAAGGGCGGCATATAAATCAAAGCAAAAAAAAAATGTTCATGCCTGCGGACTGCCTAGATATGTCCTGCAGTTTTGTAAATTACCACCATTTTAAAACTATATTTTTTGCTTGTAACATATACATAACTAAACAGTTTGTAAACATATACAAATGCAGAATTAACATGGCAGAGAGTGTGCTGCTGTGCACTGTATCAACATGCATATTTACAAGACCAGTTAAAACATTGGCTAGCAAAAAATGCAGAAGCTGGTTTTTGTTAACAGCATTGATCATACACATACTCTGAGATTCGTTTTTTCTGTGCCGAAATTCCAAATCAGATTTTTTATATGTTGATGAGTGCAGAACGTTCCAACTACTAGGAATATCAGCCCCACCCACAACAAGCTTTGTGAATACGAGAATGAGATCAACCACTAAAAAAGAACTAAATGCAATCAAGCAGCTAGCAACAATCCATATACAAAAAGAAAGGTTTGCCATTCGTCGGGACACGGTGTCAATGTACATCTGAGCAAAGAAGAGACATATAAAAAGGAGGAAAATGGCCTGTAAAAAGTAGAAGATTATTTTAAACCACCCTCTTGCTGTTGTTCTTTTTCCTAACAAATACAAACCTACTTGCACACTAGCCATGTAGATAGCAAGGTAACCGATGACAGAAAATATGCCCTCTCTGTTGGCATTTAGAAAACCAGTCCTTGAGCCTTGTCCATTGCTTCCATGCAAAATAAACATTTTCAGAGGTGTAATCTCAAGAAAGCATTCATAAACCACAGCTAACATCACTGCGACTATCCAGGCTTTGTGCACGGGGAATACAGTCAGAAGGAGCGATGCACCTATTCGTATAGCAGCTAAAGTGAAGAAAAAGTTCCAGTGCACACCATACTCAGTGACATGCTCATAATAGTCAGCTGCTTTAACACTCATTAGTCGTCCAAAGCCAAGGAGGAGGAGAGGCCATACGGTCAACAACTGCCTTGTGAAATAAAAGAATTTGTTTTGGGTTGCACCAGGTTTCAGCCGAACTTCTGGACAAACCACACCATTTCCAAAAACAAATATTCCAACTCCCAAATCCATCAGTCCGGTCCCATAAGACTCCGTTTTGGCATACCTCCGGGGATACTGTGGGAAGTCTACAGCCAGGATGTTAATGGATGTCCATACATTGATACACACTCGAAGTGAGGTTATGGCAGGAATGTATTCTGGGTCCAAGTTGGTTTTCAGAAAATCATCTAAGATTTGCTTAAGAGACACTTGGGCATAATTTGTCCGTTTAGTATAAATGACAAAAATCAAGCCTGCGCAGAGTGCCATAATGGAGAGGATCACAAAAGGGAGTGTGGAAGCTAAAATTGTACAGGAAAGTACTAGAGGGACGATTAAAACAGTGAAGTCTAAAAAAAAATTACCAAACATTGAGCATAAAGGTCTTTCGTTATGGAGAAAATACAAAATTAGGAGCAGTCCTCTGGTGAGAACACATAATGGTGCAAGAGGTATGCCAACAGAAATTTCAAGTAATGTCGTTCCATTTAGGTTACTTAGAAAGGCTTCTTTTACCAGCTGCTGTGACATTTCTCAGCCTCTGCAAAGTTACATTTAAAACAAAAATCAGAATGGCAAGACAATTAAAACAAGAATCAAAAGTAAGCATCTGGGTTTACTTCAAGATAGATTCCCACCTTTCAGAGACTTCTTTCCAGTTTCTCAATGTACAATAGAGGATTTATTGAACAAAACAAGGGACATTTGTTTTAGGAACAGTTGATGAAAGTTATCAGTTAGCAATAATATATTATCTCCTCAGCTAGTCCTTGGCTTATGATTGTAATGAGCCCCAGAATTATGACTGTAAGTCACGCTAGCCATTAAGGGGCTCATCACATGACTCTGCCCAATTTTATTACTTTTTTTGCTCTGGTTAAGCAAATGTGACAGTCATAAAGTGAACTATGTGGTTGTGATCATTAAACAAATCCATTGTCCACAATGGGCATTTTTGCCACAGACACCAGTTTCCATCCTGAAAGTTGTAAATTGCAATCATGGGTTGCTGCAAATGACCATAAATGCAATCATATAGAGTGGCCATTTGAATTTCAAATCCTGGTGTGTAAAGTACCTTTTGGGGAGGTTGTCATAAGTGAATGGTTGCAAGCCGACAATTATCTGTAAAGCAAGGCTTGTGCCCTTGTTTATTTTCAATTTGGAATCTCCTGACAAAAGGTGAATCCATAACAGCTCTCTTGAACCATCCTCTCTTTGCTGAACCTTTTTAGGTTAATTTCTCAATTGGTTCAACTATAATAATAATCCTTAGGTTGGCTTTCTCCACGCTAACATATACCAGATAAAGAGGAACAACTCACAGAATCCCCAACAAGTAGTCATTCCCAGCATATCTGGAAGATCACAGCTTTGAAAAGATACTGTAGAATTATAACCATTTGGTAAGAACTGAGGTAGAAAATAGCTTCTAGTGATATACTCATTTTTCCACCCTATCCAAATCATCCTATTTTAATCCACTAATGGCTTTTGACAACCCAAACTACGGACATTCAGCTACAGTGTCATCATGCAGAATGTATCATTGCTTGTTGTCCCTGCTCACTCCCTCTACTTTATGCAGACATCTATGCTGGGAATTAAAGTTGGATTTTGACATCCCAGCCATCTTATTTCAACATTTCCATAAATAAAAGGACGCCATAACTTGAGACACTTAGGAGATGAGAGATCATGTGGTCTTTAGCTGCTACCTAGGTAGCCCACCATGCATATTATCATCCTCTCAGCTGACATCTATTAGATTGGGATGGTATGCAAGACTTGCACTGTGTAAGGCATTTCAAGCACTGAACCATCGTCAACAATGCACCAAACTTCAGATGTGACTAAATGCAATGTGAGTGTGTTTTTTCTGGCAGTCCACTGACCCACTGATGGGTCACTTTCTAAAGTTGTCCCTAATAGCCTTCAGATTGGCTGGGTTTCAATTCTCAGAATTCTTCAGCAGGGCCATTTTTTAAAAACTTTTGAGGGTCAAAGTCCACACATTTTGAGAAGACTGTTTAGGACAGTGATGGCTAACCTTTTTGCCTTTACGTGCCAAAAGCGGAGGAAGCGTGGGGGGTGACGCGTGTGCGTGCCCACACCCATAATTCAATGTACCCCACATTCCCCCTGCTTTTGGCACACGATGGCATGCTGGGCCCAGTAGGCACGTTTTTGCTCTCCCCAGGCTCCAGAGCCTTTCTAGGAGCCTGGGGAGGGCGAAAACAGCCTTCCCCACCCCCCCGGAGGCTGGAAATGGCCCATTTGCCGACTTCCGGTGAGACCAGAAGGCCCATTTTTCACTCTCCCCAGGCTCCAGAGCCTTTCTAGGAGCCCGGGGAAGGCGAAAACGGCCTTCCCCACCCCTCCGGAGGCCGGAAACAGCTCGTTTCCCGACTTCTGGTGGGCCCAGAAGGCCCAAAAATCCACTGGTGCTGAGCTAGAGCAACACTTGCATGCCCACCTATATGGTTCCACATGCCACCTGTGGCCTGTGTACCATATGTTCACCATCACGGGTCTAGGAGGAGCCAAGGGAACAGCACTCACTCATCCTCCTTTCTGCCCAGGGTTGCTAAGCTGAAGGGTTTTCTCCAGCAACATAAACAATTTTTGGAAGCAGATGAGAAAGATTTGTGCAAGAAGATATATTCTGACCAAAGATATTGTGATCCAGAAATGACCACAATTTACACAGAAAAACAATAGCCCTTCAGTTAATAAAGCTAATCCCCTTTTCCTTCTCATTTTCCATTCATCCCTTGATGCATTTCTACTCATTACTTCTCCATATAACTACTGGAAGAGAAAATACTGTATGAGAAAGATAGAGCAGAAGCCTAACAAAGAAATGTAATAAATGTAATAAAAAATAAGTACTTCTTTGCATAAGCAGATAATTCAAGGAAGATTCATCGCTGTTCTCAGCGTGTTTTTTTCTGGCTAGCAGATTCCTTAGAAATTCCTCAGTCTGCTGAAAAACAAAATAGTTATTCTTTGAAATCTACAAATTCAAAGAAATATTGCAATGCATTCTGATTGACAAGGCATGTTGAACATAACAAAACAGTGCGGTACAAAATGTAAAGTGTTGCTTTAGGGTTCCAGTAAACACATTTGGTTATACTCTATTCCATTTCTATTCTGTTTATTCCCAGACTGGTCTAGAATGCTGAAATGGGCTCATTAGTAAATATGAAATTTGGAGTTTTGGTTTTTCTCCCATAAGGAAGGGGCAGAGAATGATTAAAACGTCAATGCACAGAATATGCGATTTGTAAACTAATTGTGAACACATTTCTTTGAACTACTGACAATAAAAATATTTTAAAAACTGTAAAATCAAAGCAATTAAGTATTCAGTCAGATACCAGCACTGCTCAATTGTGACAAGAATCACAGAAAATTTAAAGTATTTAAAATTAATTTCCTTTTAACGGAATAGTTAAAATAATTAAATTTAAAATTCAAACCAAATCCCCTTGGAAGCTTCTCTCCAGGCAGTGAATGAGTCTGGGACCTGCCCTTCTGAAGCAAGTAATAAATACGAGCTTACAAATATCCCCACATTTTGAATATTAATGCAGTCAGGGTGGGGGACGGCAACAGGAAGAGAGAAAAGTTTAAAGTCCAGTTGAATGTTATCCATTTCTTTACATTTTTCAAATTTTCACCCGGAAATGCTTTGAAAGAATAACCTACATGAGTCACCAGGGAGACCAACTCCTTTTTTTAAAAAAACTATGAGTTGGTTAAATGAAAATATTTCCTCCACAGGATGACGCAGCTTAGAGAGAAGAATTGCTCTTTAAAATAATAATTGTGTTTGAAAGCCTGAGATAGTTTCTTCTTTTGCCTTCCGCTGCGCACTATTTTAAACTTCCTGCTGTTACAGCACCGTACACACACAAAAAGTAAAGAAGGAATCCGTTTCCTAGCGACATTTTCATCAGCAATTATCCTCCTAAACCGTACTGCCTGATTCACCACACCGTTTGAGCAATGAATGCTCGTTTCCTGTTAAAAGTCCAGAGGACTAAAATGAGACGCAAATTTATGTTCTGATGATATGTCCGTGAATTCCTTCGAGTCCATCAAATCGGAGCCTCACTGAATCTTAAAGTGAACTCAGCCATAGACAAGATCAGAGACACTGAAATAAGGTCCCGTTGACAAGAGGCTTATTCTAGGTTTGCAACTTCGACCCAAACCTCTAAAATCCATTTTTTTCACAGAGAAAGTTATTTTTCTATCCCAAATAGGAAAAATGCCTTTCCACTGACATTTATAACATTTCGAGCAATTTGGGCTAATAGGACCTACAGAAACCAGGGCTTTGGTACTTATCCTAACCAGGGTAGCCGCCTCCCTCCTGCCCTTCCTTTAAACTCTGAAACAATCCAAGACCGGCAAATCCTGCGCTTGGCGTCTCCAACCGTTTAGAAACGATTCCTCCAGATTACAGGCGTTGAGTGACATCTTCCCCTTACGTAAACCGAATCCTTTCAAGTAGAAAGCTAGCCCTTTAGCGACCCTTTTAATCCAGCTGTTTTATTAGAAGGACCGCGCGCGTACATCCTTCTAATACAAAGAATTGCAGGCAAAAACCGACGAAACTAAAGGCTGCGCCTTTGGCGAAGACGCTGGGCGAAAACGCAGGACCGCCTGCGGCATTCGCAAAGCATTCGAGCACGTGATACCACTCCGGCTCGGCTCTTTCCACGGGCCACGTGTTGCATTTTCCCAGGGGTTGCGTCTTTCGGGGAAGTTTAAACTTTGCCGAGTCCAGGGTTTTCCCACCCCGACTTCCTCGCAGGAAAACGCACACCACACTTGCAGGAGCCCTCCGGCACCGTCCTTTGCTAATCTTTCCTCCCCAGAAAAAAAACGCACGGGGCTTTTGGGCTCCGCATCCCGCCGGCGGGACGCTCAATCCCGGGAGCCAAGCCTTTTGGTGATTCAAATTCAGCAGCCTCCGCCTCTTGCTCCTGCCCCGCCCTTGCCTGGACTGGGACTGGGACCAGTAGGGAGCGACCTCAGCCTTCCTTCCCCGATTGTTGTTAGAGGACATTTCCTTCGGCTTCCCCAGGACCACCACGAAACTCCCGATTCTAGCTTTATCCGCTTTCCATACCTATCTATATGCGGCGGGTGAGTCCGATTGGGCAATACTTCACTCTGTTTTCCCTTTACACCCCTCCCCTCCCCCGCAATCTCCATAGCTAAACCACTGATTAATTTCCCTCTGCCCCCTTAATATGCCCTCAAATCTTGAGAAATAAAAGGAGATGTAAAGGGAGCAAGAGTTCGGCTGCGCATGTACGGAGTTCCTTCTTGCTTCCCAGGGCGAAGCTAAACCGTGGGAGGGGAGAAATCTTGGCAGAAGCAGTGTTTTGTTGGAAAAAGTAGTTGCCAGATTGTGTAAGAGAAGAGACAGCTAAGAGGCCCGGCTTTCCTTTAACTCCCAACATTTGCAAAAAATAATAATTCTGTAGCAAGTTATCCAATAGTAACAATAGGTTATTCTTTTTTAAAAAAAATAACAGGTAAGGGCCTTTTATAGGAAATGAATATAGGTCAGTCAGTACAATATGTTGAAGTGGATCCTAGCTTTCAAACCATACTGGCTTAACTGTGGCTCACACGATACACATAAAAAATAAAATTGTCTTTTACTGTAGTGTGTTGGTGAGCCAACCTGAGTATATGTTTGCATGAAAACCTTTGCAGTCAAACTAAAAGTGCTGGAAATTTAAATACCAAATTTTAAATTCACCGATGTCCAAAATAAGCTCATTCATTCACAAAATAGTTCCAGTGGTCTGCCTGATAGTCTCAATGTCATACATAATGGAACTTTTTATACCCAAGGATAATCTACCTCCAGCATGTAAAAACTGAAATATTCTGCTTGGTCAGCTGGTGGTAAAATTTTTAAAGTTACAAAGCCAGAGGAAAGTGGCTTTTTTAAAAATATGAAATGTTTATAAGAAAAGCCCCATAGATTTCAATAGGACTTTCTTACATTAAAGATTTAGGCTTAATGAAAAAGATGAAGGCAACTGGGGGATTTTTAAGGCTGTTTGAGATTGTTACCTCTTTAAAAGTTTGGCATAACAGGTGAAATGTGGAAATCTTGACGAAACCTTGTTTATGGCTACACATGGTATATGAACTCAATTAAATATATTGTGTGCTATAAATCATGACCATAGCCTCATATTTGCTATCTGGAATGCTCCCACTAAAAATCTGGGACAAAACTCTTCTAACCTCAATCAACTTGTATTGCCAAATCTGGGCTGGGTTGCTTAATGGGACCCCAACATCCTACTCAAATCCAGACCTTGTCTCCATTTCCCTTAGCAACTGATGGGTTTCTCTACTTATCTTTTTCTTCCTTGATGAATATTCAGTGGGCAAATTTGGCCTAAGGCTAAGACTGATCTTTAAAAGAATTATTCCTGTTTATGTTTTTAATTGGAACTTGTGCTACAATGCTGTAGTAGTCTGTGTCCATCAGCTTCTCAATAGATCCATCAAAACGAAGGGATTTTTTTTCAGTCAAAGAGTTTCTACCCAGTGTTTATACTGCAATTCCACTAAGTCTAATTCATGGGGGCTCCCAGAAATATTGTGTCCCCTAAATGAAGTTCTAATGTGAAGCAGGAAAAAAAGAGGGCAAGCATTAAGAATTAAAGGTTTCTTCTGATTCAAGAAGATTGTTTTTATATCCTTAAATCCTGAATTTTGCATGCGTGTTTGTTTTAAAGCAGTTTGGGGTGAGGTCGGAGAAGAAAACGTGTTTACAGCCCTTTATATGGATTCTAGGTTATTTGAAGGACAGATAAAATTCACAAAAAGTCATAGTATATAACAATAGATCTTCAATGTTAAGGCTAGAGTAGCTTTACTGTTATAAACAGTACAGTAGCTTGTTCTTCTTGACTGTTAAGGTTTAGCTTAATTTAAATTAAATTATAAAATCAGAAGCCAGTGTGTGTTGTCTTGATTCATTCCCAAGCCAATACCTGAGGTCAGTGCTAATCCCTTTCTTTGCACTGTCTGGGTTGGCAAGAGGCAAAGCGTGGCCGTATTTGCATATGGAATAAAGGAATCAGATTCTGGTAATCAAAAATTGCGATAGTAAACCCTAAGGCAGAGTATATTAACTGCATTGGTTGGCTTTTCAAAACCCAGAAAGTAAAAAATTATTCTTAATATGATTGATAAATTTCAGCCACTGTGATTTGTACGGTAGATCTTCCCTGTACCTTGGCGATTTATTCCACAAATCAGTATATACCATGGTTCCATTTAAGGCTGATCAGCTATGCTTGATACACTATGCTGATTAATGGTTAATACTATTAAGATTTCCAAAATTAGCACTTTTCCAGGATTTGCTCAGCACATGCAACCATAAACATTCTTTCCTATGTTTTATCATATTTATATGTATACTGTGAGCTTATGCACTGGAGACAAATTCCTTGTGTGCCTGATCACACTTGCCCAATAAAGAATCCTGTCCTGTCCTGTCCTGTCCTGTCCTGTCCTGTCCTGTCCTGTCCTGTCCTATCCTAATGAATTATAATAAACATTACTTGGCTCTTATATAGCTCTAAGCCGGAAACTCTGATATACAAAATGGAATGTTTAATTCAATTATGGCTTATATGTCTTGTTTCTTACCTGCTTACTTGCTTAAAAAATGGCAGTGCAATGCAAAAATGGACCATCAAGAACTTTGTGAGCATTTTCTCCTGGCAAATTTGCAGAGAATTTAATGTTTGCCTAATAATAATAACAACTGACCTTGCCTTGGCAGAAAAGCTAACAGAGTTAGAACCAATTAGTTTTTGTAGGGGAGACTTGAAGGACTACCGGTATAATTAGACTTCTTTTTCTTCTGTTCAATTGTGCCCAATTCTCAGAGACTACCCTGCAGTTTTCTTGGTAAGATTTTTCAGAAGTTGTTTGCCATTGTTTACTCCTAGGGCTGAGAGAAAGTGGCTGGCCCAAGGTCACCCAGCTGGCTTTGTGTCCAAAGCAGAACTAGAACTCACGCTCTCCTAGTTTCTAGCCTTCTTTCATGCGGAAGAAAGAACTGCTTCTAGGCCAGTGTTGGCAAACCTTTTCGGCACCGAGTGCTGAAATGGGGGAGCGCTCAGGGGTGAGGGAGCACCGGAAACCGGAAGAGCTCAGCTTCCGGTTTCCAGCATGCGCATGCACGCCATCACATGGTCTTCCAGTTTCTGGCACGTGTGAAGACCAGCGCAGGCGTGCAATGGAAACCGAAAGCTCAGTTTCCCATTCACGTGCACCAGAACACGTAAGAGCAATGAGTGACGTCTGGCGTGCCTGGAGAGATGACTCTGCGTGTCACTTCCGGCATGCGTGCCATAGGTTCGCCATCACGGTTCTAGGCAGATACCGATATACCGACTTTTTGGAAAAGAAATAGTTGTTTTTCTACTGCCTTTTCTGCTTAAAATATATGATAGTAATAATGGTTACGTTATAGTAATGTTAGAAAGAAACTAATATAAATTGTATTATTGTACAACATAATTCTTTGTGAAGAGAGGGAAGAATCTTAATAGAGAAAATAACAGGAGGCGAAATATAAACGTACTCTATGCATGTAATAAGCAAATAACTAGTGTAGTTTAAAGGCTACGATCTGCCAGTTGGCTCCGAAGTGGGATGAAGCTAGCAATCAAAAAGTATGTTTTCAGACTTTTTCCCCCCCTTGTCCTCATAAAACTTTCCACACACCACACCCATGCAAAATTGTTCTGACTCTTTTTTCCCTTCAGGCATTCCTCCTCTCTCTGCTAATGCGCATATAACAATCTGGAAACAGATCTCTTGTACTGGAGAAAAATTATTGGATTATCTTCAACTCTGGCAGTCCACCACAGTAGCAGTGTGTGTTGTATATTTTGTAAACAGCTGCTTCACAGGTTTCAGGTTAGAATGAACATGCATAGTCAGTCCTTCCTTTCATAGCACTTACCAAAATACATTGAAGATTTGGAAGAATATTAAAAGTAAATACAATTTATCTGCCAGAAACACACACAAGAAAAAAACCTGCCGGTTTGGAAAAGCCTGATGGAGTAATTTTGATGATTAATCCGCTATTAAAACCAAAATTGTTATTAACAGATGAAAATGGTAGGCATGTGGTAGTTGAAATCAAAATGCAAGGGATTAAATACTATACAGGTAGTCCTTGACATATGACCACAATTGTGCCAACATCTCTGTTGCTAAGCAAGACAGTTAAGTGAGTTTTGTCCCCATTTTATGACCTGTCTTGCCACAGTTGTTGGGAATCAATGTAGTTGTTTAGTTAGTAACCCAGTCGTTAAATGAATCTGGCTTCCCCATTGACTTTACTTTTGTCAGAAGGTCGTAAAAGGGGATCACATGACCCCCAGATACTGCAACCCTCATAAAGTGTCTGAATTTTGATGATGCGATCATGTGGATGCTACAATAATCGTAGGTGTGAAAAACAGTCATAAGTCACTTTTTTCAGTGCCCTTTAGTTTAGTTTACTTTATTGCCATTGCACCTTGTACAGTGAAATTAAATGCCATCTTGTCTACATTATAACTATAAAAATAAAAACACAAACATACATCCTTTACATTCTATATAATTGAAATTGAAAACCTGATATTGCACTATACCGTAGAATTCAGTATAGTGATTGCCCTGGGATAGAAGCTGTTTTTCAGCCTATCCTTGTTTTTATTATCCTGTACCACCTGCCAGATGGTAATAGTTCAAAAAAAGGATGCCCAGGATGAGTTGGATCTTTAAGAACGTTTTGAACTTTCTTTTGAGCTTGTAACTTTGAATGGTCACTTTGCAACTATACAACACTATGGACTGTTGTAAGTTGAGGACCACCTGTAAATTGTTAGTCTTTGCATACAAAATGATGACAAGGGTTCATACAATTAGTGCCGAATGAAACCATACAAATTATAGTACTGGATGCCTCAGAGCTCTGTTTCTCTTCTCATCTTCTCTGAGCTGAAGAAGCTTCTTGGATGAGAAATGAAATGTCTTCAAAGAAAAACAAGAAAGTCCAGTTGCCTCTTGAAAAAACACCTTTGGGACAGGGCTCTAAGGTCAGAATTGAAGAAGCATCTGTGGGGCAACTATGACCTGGATGATTGAGAATCTCCAAAGTCCCTTGGAAATTTTGGGCTCCATTGTGGTCACAAATTGAGGACTACCTGTATTGCAATGCTGGGCACTCATTTACATGAGATAGCATGAACCCAGAAGGGCAAAATTCATGTAAAATGAAAAAGTCAGAAATCACACCAGAATACAAATCTCACAAGGTTTCATGGCAGGAATGCGGATTTTTTTTTAAAAAAAATAATACCGGTAATGTTTTAAATTTAGGTTCCTGCAGACGATATCCTGAAGTGTTTGGAATAATATCTCATCTTAGTCTCTTAATTCTTCTATCTCTGCTTTTAGGCTAATGGCTTCACCGCCCATCACAATGGGGACGATAACTCTTTGGACAAAGAAGTTGAATCTTTTCTGAGTGACCGACAACAATTCTCTTGCATCAGTGACCTTACCAAAGTGAATCCTGTAACCACCACAACGGGTAAGAGTTCAAACACTCTTAAAGAAAACAGTTTGCTTCAGAGTTACTACTTTTACATACACACAATCAAAATTCTTCGCCTGTTCATGAAAATTCTTCTCTCACTTGAAATCAACAATCAGTTTGTGATATAGATTGTATCGCCTTTAATATAATTTGATTTAATAGGCTCAATTGAGGTGAGGAGTTGCCTCAGAGATATTTGTCATTTGAACAATAACATCATGCAGAAATGAGCCTGTGTTGCGTAGCAGACTAATGCTCTCGTTAAAGGGAGTATTTAGTTCCAGCTGCCTGCAATTACTGCGAGTTCAATTCTCACCAGGCTCAAGGTTGACTCAGC
>JANHZT010006355.1:0-13614 GCA_032468215.1 Stegonotus admiraltiensis
CTGTTGCAATCGGTGTGGCCACCAGGTGTCTCCCTAAAGCCAAGAAATGAGTCTTGGTCCTGCCTAGAAGCTTCTGGATTAGATGGATTTTTTCTGATGATCAGAATAACCAAAGCACTTCTTAGATTCTTATGATTAAACAACAATACTAAAATTAACTATGCTATAATTTTCATTATTAAAATACCATTTTGACACTCTGATAATAGAGACACTGTGCTACTGTAAAAACCAATAAAGTTACACTGCAATTATTCATTATTTCAGGTTCTGTAGGGAAAGAGTGTTTATCTAAGAAAAATTCTGAAAGGTGAATGAGAAAGCTATGCAAGTTATAATAAAAATAAATAAAATAAATAAAATAAGAAACATGCACTATGGTCATAGATCTAAATTTTTCTTCTTTGATGTGATCTGACATATAAGGTCCATATTTGCTATTTGCTTTGAATATTTAATATATGAAATCATCATCTCACAGAAAGAACAACATTTTAACAGTTCCTTACATTGTAGGTGCACAGCTGGAAAATGAAGAAAAAATGAAGAAAGCAATAGGAAACTATTTTCATATTAAGCCAAGAAAGTTTTAAGTTGGTTACCTAAAGTTAAGCTTGATTTGGGGATCAGGACATTTATATAAAGTTCACTGTATAAGTGTACTGTAAGATCCTATAGGACATTCATGATTAAAAAAGATTATTCCAAAGAAATCTTGAAATTATATTTTCTTTCAGTGGAAAGAATAAACATTATGGGAATTTTTTATGGGCAATGCTATTGTAAACCCCTCTGTTTGATGGCAGAATAACATAGCAGATTATTACAATTCCTGTACATTAATGTCTTAACGGAGTATACTGAAATAAGTCATACTTTATTAATAGAATTCAGTATCAATACCACACAACAATAATTGTCACTTAAATCCAATAACTCTCCCAGTGCTAAACAGATGCTATTTTTGGTTTCTTTTCCTTAATATCAAAATCTATATAACTGGATATTTTAATACCCTCCATAATGCTTCTAGGTTTGGTAGAGTGACAGGATACTGTAGGGAAAAGTAAGTCCCAGTAGCAGCATCTTTGCACTAAATTTTATTTTGGACTACAGATGCTGCATCAACCAACTGCTGTTAAAACAAGATATGCAAACTATCCATCACACCAAGGAGATCCAACAACTAGTGCTGAGAATATTGTATCTGGTTCTGGGAGCAAACTGAATTTAGTATGGGGACACTTTACTTCTGCCAATAAATTCTTAAACTAAAATTGGCAGCAGGAAGAAATGCAGTTACTTTAAGGAGTTACTAACAGGTACATGACTGTCCCAAAGGTGCTTTTTTCTAGAGGCAACTGGACTTTCTGGTTTTTCTTTAAAGACATTTCGCTTCTGAGCCAAGAAGCTTCTTCAGTTCTGACTGCATGGTGGGGAATGGAAAGATTTATAGTCCCTGTAGACAGCTGGTCATTTGCATTCTTTTAGCACAGAGGTCTTCAAACTTGGCAGCTTTAAGACTTGTGGACATCAACTCCCAGAATTCTTCAGCCATCTGAAATAGAAGATTATGAGCAGTCAAAATGATGATTGGAGCTAATTCACAGAGGTTAACTTTCTACAGGAAACAAAGAATAACAAACCTTTATGTGAAAACAATAAATTCAGGACTCCAGCTCAAAAACTTCTTTATGTATCAAAGACAACTGGACCAGATATTGCCAAAGCCACAAGAATACTGCAGTTTAAAAAAATATATACCATATTTTTTGGAGTATAAGATGCATCGGTGTATAAGACCCATAAGGAAAATAAGAAAAAAGATGATTGGCAGGTGGATTGGCCTCTCAGAATACCCCCAATCAGCTGTTCCCAGAGGTGAATTTTAGCAACAGTTTCCTTGGCTGTGAGCTCTATGCCTTTTTTTTTTTGCTTGTTTGTTTGTTTTCCCCAGCCTCTGAAACTTCATTTCATGAAAAGCTTTTTTCCTGCCTCTGAAAGCCTCCGAAACAGAGCTTCAGAAAAAAAGCCTCTGAAGCTCTGTTTGGGGGTTTCTTTTCTGAAGCTCTGTTTTGGAGCTTCTTTTCTGAAGCTTCATTTCTGATGCTTTTTTCAGCCTCTGAAACCTCCGTTTGAGAAGCTGGGCAGGGCTTCGTTCAGAGTATAAGATGCACCCAGATTTTCACCCTCTTCTTTGGGGGAAAAAAAGTGCCTCTTAAACTCTGAAAAATACTGTACTTCATCCAAAAGGACTGGAGTGCAATGAAGAAGCTGAGCAGGTATCTCAGTGGCACTATTGATATAAAGCTACCAGTAAGCAGCAACCCTGAACTAATTGAAAACATGGATGCAGGTTAGGTCAAAGGTATTACCACTCTAAAAGTGGGCGCCTGCATTTTTAATGTGGTACAGCAATTGGTTGGACTAGCAGAAAGCAGGCTGCCATCTTCCACTGAGCTGAGTACATTCCAGCTAATTAAGTAAGTCATGTGAACTTACAAATTTGGAGAATATAGTGCATCTTTAACATGCAAAGCAGTTATCTCTTGATCAATCGGTGAACACAATCTCTCCAATTTCTTGAGAACTTGTTTGCTTTCCATTTGCTATTAAGAATATAATCTTTTAAGTATATCAAAAACAAGAAGAAAATATTTATTTTTGATATTTATCAAAATAAATATTTATTTATTTATTCTACCTGATATAATGTGTAATAGATATTAACTCAAGTTGTGCCTGAAAAACCGTTTTTCAATTCTCAGTTCAAGAAGCACATTATAGAAGAGAAATGGTAGATGAAGAATTTCAGTTCAGAAAGCATATTGTGATGGGTCCCTTAGGTGCTGGCTTGGATGATAAGGAACAGTAGGTTTGGGGGGACATCTGAGAGGGACTATGGAAAACACCAGGGAGACATGGAAAGCTCTGTGGGATAATCAGGGGATCAAGGAAAAACTGTGCCAGGAACATTGGGGAGTGGCCAGATGAACAGACAGCTGTGTAGATTGGAGGAGAGGTTCAGCTGCAGCTGAAAAGTGCAAATAAGGAGTTGCCATCCCCTCCCGACCCCAGATCACACAGAGCTGAGCAATGGAAGTCGGTGAAGTTACTTGCAAAGAGGTAGTCTCATCCCTCTTCATGAGGCACAATGGTTGGTGCCTACTTATCTCGGAGCTTGGAATCTGGTGATTGTTGGAGGCAACTATTCGTAATCTATCCATCCTGGAATGCTCATCACTTGTTGCCCTGAACTCAGTAAGACTATATTGCCATTGCCATGCCTTGCGCACATTGAAGTCAAGTTGCCTTCATTGTTCCTTGAAACTTCAGGAGTTATGTTGCCTTCATTGTGCCTTGAACCCATAGAAACCAAGTTGTCTTCCCTGTGCCTGGAGTCCGAAGAGTTGTGGTTGCTTTTGTTGAGCCTTGCTTTCAGCAACATCCTGCTTGGAGTTCTCCTTGTCATTGGATGTTGTCATCCTGCCTGAAGTCCCTTGATTCCTCTTGCTGTTGCCCTGCCCAGAGTTGCTGGTGTTGCCCTTGTGCCTTAATCACAGAAAAGATTGTCTTCCACTGTTTTTGTTTTGTCCAGTTGGAATTTTCTAGAGAGGTTGCTTGAAACTGACTCTAAGCACCGAGATACAGAATTGAGACCCGGGGAATGACTATGTGGTTGGTTGCGTGAAATAAACACACTTAACCCTACTTGTGCTCTGTGTGTTTGTTTGTGTGCGTGTATGTGCATGCGTGTACACAGGCACATGTGCAGGTGTGTGTGGACTCAGACAAGACACATATTATAGAAGAGAAATGGCAGATAAATAATAATTAGCTGATGTACCAGGATCTATTTGGAAAAATATCAAGATGAATTTAAAATCCAATCAAGAGAACAATTAATAAGAGAAAACAGTTGTCAAAAGGTCTCCCATTTACACTTATCTGAAGGATTTGAAATAGATAAAAAGATTTATGTTATGAAATACAGCAAGCCAAAGATTTGAAATACAATTGTGTACTGATGGTGAACGTGTAATTGCTAAAATGTACAAAGTTTTATTGAAATTTGAAACAGACAAAGAAAAGAATAAAGTATGTGATAAAATGGGCTAAAATGGTAGTTATAATATATAGATGGATCAATGAGAAAAAGAGTTGAAATTTACATTGTGTTATGATCACAGAAAGATTTTTTATAAAATGAAGTATTATTGGCACATAAAATCACAGAAATTATCTAAACTGTATAAAGGCACTTCAAATGTATGTTGGAAATATGAACAACATGAAGGGACATTTTATTATGCTTGGTGGATACAAAAACAGCTAAAAATATTGGACCAGATACCTACTTTGATACAGAAAATTTTAAATATACAATAGAAGCAAACTCTTTTTCTTTTAGGATTAATGGATAAACAGAAAAGCCATGGAAGTTATTTCTATATATGACCATACAATCTCTGGTATGCATAGACATAGAAAGATTCAACACTAGCCATAAATGAATGGTTGGTGGAAATTGACAGATTTTGCTGAAATGGATAAATTAACTTCTTTGATTAGAGAAAATATATTATTTACATTTATTGATGACAAGAGATCTCTTATGGCCTTTTTTGTGTTCAGATGAAAAAGATGAATTTGTGACTTATGAGTTTGATGATTAGACGGGATAAATTATAGAAAAAAAGTAACAAGATGTAACTGCAGAGAAAGAAGTTAAAATATATTTGCAATTTATAAATGCTGTGAAGAATATTGGAAGCCACTTTATACATTTTTCTATTTTTCTAATTTTTTTCTTTTCTTCTACTTTTAGCTTTCTATTACTGATTTCTTTTTCCCCGCTTACTTTAGTTTATGCTAGTTTTTAATCTACTTGTTCTAAAGTTTTAATAAAAATTATTTAAGAAAACATAATCGTTAAGTAGTTTTCTGTTGTCATGATATTTCTACTGAAGATTCCTTTCTATGTAATGGGGATTATATCTAATTAAATTCAGAATTTCCTCAGAATAATCCTGAGGGATTATTGCCCACTTCAGAACAATAAATATTCAGATAGACATCAAAGGAAAGCAACTACAGGATCATCTTGCCGTTCCATCCTGCTGTTTTTAAGCAGCTCCCTTAGATCAAGTTTTTATAAATACAGAATAACAGTGTTAGAAGAGATCTTGGAGGTCCAGTAGTCCAACCCAGGGGTGAAATGCTCCCAGTTCGGACCGGATTGCCCGATCCAGTAGCGATAGTGGCGGGTGGTTTGGAGAACTGGTAGCAAACATCCCTGCCACACACCCCATTCCCAGCTGAGCAGCACAATCATCGGAGGCTTTTTTTTTTACTTTAAAAAGCATTTTTCTTCGGCCAAAGAAATGCTTTTAAAAGTAATAAAAAAGCCTCTGATGATCACATGGCTCAGCTGGGATCATCAGAGCCTTTTAAAAGCATTTTTTTCTACAACCTCTAAAGAGGTTGTAGAAAAAATGCTTTTAAAAGTAAAAAAAAAAAAGTTGGCCACGCCTACTCATTCACATTATCCACCCCCCACCAAGCCACACCCACAGAACCAGTAGTAACAAATTTTACATTTCACCACTGGCCCAACCCCCTTCTTAAGTAGGAGACCCAATACCATCCCAGACAAATCTGTTCTAGTCCAATCTGTTCTTTAAAATTTCCAGTGATGGAACATCCAAAACTTCTGGAGGCAGGCAATTCCATTGACTAATTGTTATATCTATTTAACTTAATTTTAGGTTGACTCTCTCTTATCCTGCCTTCAGATGCTTTGAAGAGTAGGTTGACCACCTCTTCTCTGTGAGAGCCCCTCAAATATTGAAAGACTACTGTCATGTCACCCTTAGTCTTTCTATCATGTCAACCCTACTTCTTATCTTTGTTAGACTAGACATTCCCAGTTTCCACAATAATTCATAAAGTTTAACCTCCAAGCTCCTAATCATCTTTGTTGCTCTTCTCTGCACTCTTTCTAGAGTCTTGACAAATTTTTAGTATGGTGGTAACTAGAAATGGACAGAGTATTCCAAGTCTGGTCTTACCAAAGTAGTATAAAACAGTATTAACATATTACATCATATTGAATCATATACTATCCCTCTATTGTTGCAGCCTTGGGTTTTTTTAACAGTACCAGCACCCTGCTCGCTCATATTTACTGGCTCACATACTCTAGATCAGAGGTCACCAACCAGTGGTCCACTGGTGGTCAGCAAGAAAATTATAGTGGTCCACAGTGCACCCAGGTGGAGGAGTTGTTCCAGGATGACCAATGGCCAGTCCTGTGACTACAGCTCTGGAATATGGGACCGGCCAGGCAGCTTGTGGTGGGACTGGAAATCTCTGCTGTAGAGGGAGGTACGTGCAACTTGCAACTTTACAGGTGGTGAACGTGCAAGAAATAGGGCAGCCTTCACCAGCAAGGGGTGGTGGTGGCAGAGGCGGGCCAAAGCAACGGGTGTTGACAACATGTGGTTCTTTCATCCCCCTGCTGTGGCTTCCTGTTGGATGATCTCACCACTGGCTGTCCCCACCCCTCACCCTCCCAGTCACTCCTCACCTGGCCTAAGAAGGGAAGGGCAGGGGATGGAGATTCACTCCATATCCCAGAGCAGGAGCAAAGCTTCATCTCTTGCTGGGTCTCGCAGGCATTTCTTCCTGCCCTTTTTGGTGCTGCGCACACCTCGGTCGCACCGGAGAATCAGAATGAGAGAGAGAGAAATGAAAGGGGGGGGAGAGAGGAGAGAGGGGAGAGAAGGGAGAGATGAGTAAGAGAGATGAGAGAAGGGAGAGAGATGAAAGAGAAGGGAGATAGGGGAGATGAGAGAGAGAAAGAAAGAGAAAGAGAAAGGGGAGAGAAGACAGAGGAGAGAAAGAGAGAGACAGAAAGAAAGAGGAGAGGGGGGAGAGAGGAGATGAGAAGGAGAGATGAGAGAGAGAAAGAGAGGGGGGAGAGAGGGGGGAGAGAAAGAGACAGATGAGAAATGAGAGAGAAAGATGAGAGAGAGTTTGAGTTTGAGTTTGAGTTTATTTACATTTATATACCGCCCTTCTCCCCAAGGGACTCAGGGCGGTGAACAGGCACAAATAAAACAGTAGATACAAAATTTAAAAACAGTCTAAAACAAATTAAATTCTTTTGGCCCACAATTTAATATTAAAATTACAAAATTAGAAAGTTTAAATTAAAATTAAAAAGTTAAAAAAGTTAGGCCAGAGAGGACAGAGTGGAGACAGAAAAAGAGAGAGTTGAAAGAGAGAGATACTGAGAGAGAGAAAGAGAGAGATGAGAGAGAGAGAGAGAGAGAGAGAGAGAGAGAGAGAAAGAGATAAGAGAGAGAGAAAGAAAGAGAGAGATGAGAGTGCTTTTTGTTTTCTGTAGGAAATGGGTCCAAATGGCTCTCTGAGTGACTAAGGTTGCAGAAATAGGCAGCCAAGCTAAGTGCCTGAAGGACACCATTCCATCACTGGGAGTCCAGGTGCTTCAGAGAGCGGTGTGCTGGATTCATAATAGTGGTCTGCAGGATTTAAAATTATGAATTTAGTGGTTCCTGAGGTCCGAAAGGTTGGTGACTCCTGATCTAGATGCTTGGATCATTGTGCATGTTTAAGAATGTGTTGTTTAACACATTATTTCCATTAGTCACACCACAAAACCCCATGATATGTTTTCCTTAATTTGCCCTAAATCTTTTTCATATCTCTCAGTTCCCTGACATTGATAAATACACTGCTACTTACATATACTGTACATACATACATGCATAGGATTTCCAATTTTGTGCATCCCAAGCTCTTTGCTCCTTGTCTCCAAAGTGTGTTTGTATTTTAAGAACTTGCCATAATCCAAGGATTTTCAAGAACTTTAAAAGAAGTTTGAGGCACATTGCTTCTGCAACTGCTTACCAAAGACTTTTTTAAAAAATCCACAAAAATTATAGCTGGGAGTCGCCTGTCCACCATTATATTGCCAAATCTGTGTTCTATGGATTTATTTTTATACTATTTATTCCTGATTTTCCAATAGCTCCAGGCTTGGAAATTAGTCTGTGTTCATTTGTTCATTCTATGTACATTGTTAAGAAGTACTTGAAAACAACAACAAAAACTCACTTCATTCTAAACCACATTTTGAAGAGAAGAAATCAAAACAGTGAGAAGATGTTTCCTTTAAAAAAAGAGAAAAAATTAATTACAAATAATTACATCAAATTACAAATTACATCACTCCTTTACATTCCTCCAACAGTGCATCCCACAGTGCACCCCATGCAGCAAAACAAAAGTTCCACATTGCCTGTTATTTGACTTATTGAGGTAAAATGTGATTACCCTACAGAACTAGCATCAATTTTGCTTTCTGATAAAATGTCAAGCAATTTATATTACAGCTTTCCTGTTTTTATATTCTGACCATCCACATAAAAGTACAACCTTTTGCAGTAATTTTGCTTCAGTTTGATCTTTGAGGACACCAACCATTTTAAATGATGCTTTTATTCCTTTTAGCAAGGAGATTGTTTTGCTAAGAGCAGAAAACCTTTTTGCTTTGGAGGAAAGTTTCAATTGTAGAATGTTGTGGTCAAATACTAAAGGGAGTGGGGAATAGGATTGATTGGATTGGATTAATGTAATTTATTTGATACAGGACTGCCGTTCCAAATAGCTTCAATTAGTGCATCTGCAAAAAATGCTGAGGGATATTATTACGTTTATCATTTTAATATATTTGAAATCTTATTCATTTATTATATTCTAATATATAAATTACATTGAATTATATTAACAACGTATATTGCATTTTATTTAGGTCCATTTCTTCTATTCCTTCAGTCATCCAAATCCTGCTTTTGATCTTTAAAGCATAAAGGTTTTGAAAAGTCAATATCTAAAGAGGGGTTACTCCCCGTACAATCAACATACACTGTAGAATCTATTGACCAAGTTATTCCTACAGTACAAACAATCCACAACTTGCAACCACAACTGAGCCCAAAATGTCTGTTGCTAAGTGAGACAGTTGTTAAGTGAGTTTTGCCCTATTTTGCAACCTTTCTTGCTGCAGTTGTTAAGTGAATAACTGCAGTTGCTAACTTAGAAGCACAACTATTAAGTGAATCTGACTTCACCATTAACTTTGCTTGTCAGAAGGCCTCAAAAATTGATCACAGAACCCTGAGACTGGAAATGTCATTAAATACGAACCAGCTGTCAAGCATCCAAATTTTGATCATGTGATCATGGAGATGCTACAATGGTTGTAAGTGTGAAAAACAGTCATTAGTCACTTTTTTTGGTACTGTTATAACTGTTGTAACTTCGAACAATCACTAAAGGAATGATTAAGAGTCTACCTATACTAGTTACAGATTTTATAATATACCTTTTATATTATATAAAACAAACAAGACTGGGAACTCTCTCCCAACTCCAGCATGATTTTAATGTTATTATCCATTCACATCACAAGCTTTTGCCAGTTGTAGTTAGCTACAGCAGGCAGCATGCTTTTCTGCTGTGAACCTATGACATAGCTTTATGGTTTTCTATGCTCTACTAGTAACATTTTCTTTTATGATACTATTGAAGCTGCAAAGTATATGAAATCTGTTACACTTCACTATCCATTTCATCAAAAATAAAGTCTGGTGACTAACAACAGAAAGAACCAAGATGGCATTTACTGGCCATTTCAATCTAATATGGACACATCCTATCCCATCCATGGTCAGCCTCATCTGCTGTTTTTCCGTAGCTGCTTCCCTAAATTGATGAATTTAGCAGTGCTATCTGCTGCTCTATCAAAATTGTGCAACAACACTAGACTATATAGACAGCATAACTATAAATGCATAAATGTGAAATAATGAACAATAAATAGCATGATGGGATGACTCTCTCTCAGTGCATCCTAACAGAGTGAGGAATCTAAAAGTTAGCCTTTGTTGTCTGTATAAAGGAAAGAAAGAAAGAAAGATCCCACGTAAAATGATTTTATTTGCTTGTGATTTACCTCTCTTTATGATTCTTTGTTGCTGTTGCTGTTATTGTTTTTAATCTTATTCAGTTTAGGTCCCAACAAAATAAAATATAGGACAAAAACACATCAAAAATCTTAGTGAAAATCCTGCAATGATTTGATAGATATGCTTTTTCTGCCAGCTAGTGACGAGAAGAGGAAGAGCAGTAAATCTAAAAGAAACAACTAATTGCTTTGATCACACATGGTGTACAGACAACAACAACAGCACAGCACTACTCAGCAATGAGTCAGGACACAGCAAAGGCAAATTCACAATTGGTATTCACAATGGTAATAAATTTAATGCTGAGTTTTTTTGTTTTTGCCAAAAGGATGGGTGGATAGCACTTCAGTGCAAAAAGTAAGTCAGAATAAAACAGAATCATAAAGTTGGAATGGGCCACCAAGTTCAAATCCCCATTTACTGCCACAATTCAGTGATTTTCACTTAGGCTATTTACTTGGTCAGCCTGGGTTTTATTTTCTTACACTTTTAAAATAGTCTCATGATTACATTTTTCTTTTTGTCACATTTTACACAAAAAAATCCTACTGTTTGATCTTCTTCGGGTACCACAATTAGCAGCTTCTGAATGAAAAAGGAGGGCCTTCAAATTTTAAAATTAAGATTAAATCATAAAGTATTTAATCATAAAGAAAAGATCACCTCACAGGATTGCTGTTGTGGGTAAAATAGGAAGGAGTGTTAGCTATGCTTGCTGCCTTGAGTTATTTATAAGAATAATGAAGGCAGGTTACAAAAAAATAAATAAAAAGAAACAGCCATACTTGTTGAAAACTAACAAGGTATAAAATAGTTCGAGTAAAATACTATGATTTAATTGGTTCATCAGAGCAAAAGTGTAATAGGAACATAAAAAGCTGCTTTATCCTGACTTGCAAGCTTGATCCGACTGTCTGGAAGTAGCGACTCCCAGCAACTCTTCAGGATTTCAGCCAGCTTTTCCAGCTTTTCTAGCATAAAATGCAAGTATGGAATTTGTTGCATTCAAAGCTCAAATGCTTTTTTCCTTTCAATAACAAGTGTTATGGCATCATCTAGGTAGCCAGTAATATCATTTGATACTGATAAGTCCCAATGAGTAAATAAATGTTCCTTAGGAGGCCCAGGTAAGTCCACTGCACTGGACACGTATGGCATCCTATCCATGGGCAAATATCTTCATAAATCTATCAGTACCAATAAATGAGAGGAAATTATGGTTTATTTTCAATGAAACACTTTATATGCATTAGAGCAAAAATGTAAGAAAGAATCTCTCAAACTTCATCTGCCAATGAAAAACAAAAACTCCTAGAGCACATAAAATTATTATAATAGAATTGAAAGTGTCAGCAAGCAGATACAAAAGGGAAACTGGTTGAGATTATTTTCCCCTTGATTTAGAAGATGTGTATCTCCTAATTGGACTACCTTGTTGATATAATCAATTTTTTGCTGCTAATCATATCCAGATGTATCAAGTGTAAATTACTGTCAATACCACTTTTTTAATTAGCTGTAAAAAAAAGGCAAGAGCAATCTATAAATGCTAAAGGAGCGAAGGCCAATTTGATTTTGTTCAAACCATTAGGAAACTTTTGGGATGCATACCTCTAATGAGTAATTCACAGACTAAATCAAGTGAATTTCTTTTCCATTTAACACCAAAGGTAATGATTAAAGGTGTGAGATGCAAATATACAGTATAGACAACTGGACTGTTTTAGTTTTGCAAACGGACCAAAATTTATTGAGTCTGAGTGCCCATTAATTGGCAAGGAAATGGGTCACTCAGAAAGGATAATGGCTTTCTATGCATTTGATTATGAGTGTGAGGATAAAGTTTAAGCTTTCCGTAAGGGCTTATTTTCTCCTTTTGTATGATATAAGGGAATTTAAGGTAAACAAACTGCCACTATACTATGCTATCAAACGTTGAGGTATCCATTGGCAGTTCCCATTAGGAACCTGGATAGCTAATCTAATACCCTGCGATAGCTACCTCTGGCAGCACTTCTTTCGGTCTTTGTTCATATGATTTACCGTCTAACTCCTTAATTCAACAGGAAAGAACTGCTGGGTGGGGGCAGGACTAGGTCCTATTTTGTGGTCCCAAAGCAAGTTCCATTTTGATCACCATGGGCTCAGAAATCCTTCCATCTACCTGTGTATGAAACTCATAATGCTTTATATATTAGTGAATTTCCAGTTCCTACGAACAGCAAAAATGGTGGTTATTGTAGGGTAGGAATTACCATTGAATTATAGCAGAAACCACAGTCTTTGTAGATTAAGTTATTTCTCTTGTACACCCCAAATTTTTTAGTTATGCATGAGGCTGACTCACTATCTAGTAAATGAATGCTTTTGCCTGTAGCTATGAAGTCTTGACTAAACCTATAATAAAATAAACAATGGAACAAGTACCAGAAATGTCTGCAGCAAAGCAGTCTGAGCAAAATATTGTATATATTATTGTTGATGTAATGATTTCGCTAAAAAATGTCATTGATGCTTATTATATTCTAGCTATATTATTATAACATGTAGTTTGCTTAAAAACACTCTTCCAATCCTTTCATTGAAATTTGGGGTTCAGTCTCTAAATGACAGTAGGCCTGACATTCAAAATATTATATCAAAGTTGCTATAGATAAATCACTCGATCTACTTTGATGATTCATCCTGGGGCTATACGTACCACATCCTACGGCTATAGGTACTTTGTAAACTGGGAGATGCTGCCTCCTGGGCAAAATAAAGTTTTCCCTTGGGGGGGCTTGGCCCAGATTGCTGGTAAAGAGATGAGAAAAAAAGATAATAATTCATGGCAAGAGCATCTCCAAAGGAAGTCTTTTTCATTCAAGAAAAAGCCTGGTGGCAACTGCATACTGAACACATATGATCGTAATGTGGGGTGAGGGGAGGGGGCTAGTTAAGTGACTCATATGACAAACACCTGGAAGTCAAACACCTCCCCCATCCTCTGGACTATAAAGCAGGGAGGATTCTTAGCCTGGCACTTGGTATTCCACCAAGCAGCTACTGGGTCACCTTTCTCCATAGCAGTAAGTTACGGGGCTTATTGGCGCTGGCAGGCTGGCTGGCTGCCTGCCTGGATGTTGCTTTAATTCAATTTTATACATCCAGAATCCAGATCGATTACGGGGCGGGTGCTATGGGCTACGTAGATGTCTCCTTTGCCTTCTATGGTCTTCTCTAGCGGGACGGGGGAAGAACCTTCACACTCATCCTTCACTTTTCCCCTTCTCTCGCTTCCACTCTTACCTACAGCTTCGGAGAACTTTGGAACAGGAAAAGCGGGAAAGGAGCGCTTTCGCTTCTCTCCGACGGTATCTTTTCGGCTGCCCTTCGGCTGGAGAAAAAGCTAGAAATGAAGAAGGTTATGCTGCTTTTGGTCATGCTCTTCCTATCTTCCGCGCATGCCGTGGGGGAAGATCTGGAAGACCAGCGAGAGTTGAACTACTGGGCGGATTGGTCCGACGGAGGCGAGCAGAACCAGGTGAGACGAAGCGGCTCCTCTCCGCCACTTTGGGTG
>JANHZT010006355.1:50527-63413 GCA_032468215.1 Stegonotus admiraltiensis
TGAGAGCATATGCACCAAGACAAATTCCTTGTATGTCCAATCACACTTGGCCAATAAAAAATTCTATTCTATTCTATATTAACACTTCCCATGATCTTTATTCTATCCCTGTTTATGCAGCCTAGAACTGAGTTGATTTTTTTGGCAGCTGCAGCACACTGCTGGCTCATATTTAAATGGTTGTCCACTAGGACTCCAAGATCCTACTCACAATTACTACTATTGATCGAAGTACCTCATATACTGTATCTGTGAATTTTGTTCTTCTATTGAAACAGATTCATAATACAACTTTGGGATATTATTTTAGTGATATAAACATACCTTAAAATAGATTGTACTGCAGTTAGGTTTCCACATAGAGTCTCTTAGGGATGCAATTTCAAATGCTCTTATACACATTAGGAAAGATAAAGATTATCATATTTTTCAGACTATAAGATGCACTGGGCTATTTAGAGGAGAAAAACAAGAACACACATGTTTTTGGCCTCCAGAGTGCTTCTGCGGGCCAGGGACAGCGAAAACGGGATGCCCGGAGGGTTCAGGAGGCCAAAAACAGGCCCATTTTACACACAGGAAAGTAGTAACTGCCAGTTGCCAAGTATCCACATTTTGATCATGTGACCATGCAGATGCTGGAACAATTGTAAGTGTGAAAACCAATCATGTTACCTTTTTCAGGTTTGTTGTATTCATTTTGTGAATGGTTGTAAATCAAGGACTACCTGTAATACTTGTTTCTATTTCAGATAGGATCTATATGAAAAACAGAAGAAAAAGCTTTTAAAAATGCAACATATGTTAATTAATCTGGTTAAATCTGACATTTTGCTGGACCTGGTTGTAATTTTATCATAAGTGTACATGCACAATTATTTTTCCAGTTATAGCTAGCTAAGGTATTGCCCAAGTCAGTAAATTTTCAGATTGCCTAATCCCTATATTTTCAATACATTACTCCTTGTGATTTCAAGGAAGATTACTTCCTAGCAAATATTTTAGGTGTACAGTTCAAAAATATTTTTCCAGAAATCAAGACTACCTACAGTAGAAGCTTTTTCTGTGCTTTTTAAATACTGCTTAATGGAAAACTACAGCAGATATAGTTCTATTCTGTATGGTTATAAATCTGGTTTACGTGTATAAATCTGGCGTAATAGCAGTAACTATGAGATGGATCTTGGAGTCCCAGTCGACAATCAATTAAATACGAGCCAGCAGTGTGTGGCAGCAGACAAAAAAGCCAATGCAATCCTAAATTGCATTAACAGGGACTGAATGAAGATCATGTGAGGTACTAGTGTCACTCTATAAAGCCTTAGTAAGGCCACACCTAGAATACTGCATCCAGTTTTGGTCACCGCACTATAAAAAAGATGTTGAGACTCTAGAAAAGAGTGCAGAGAAGAACAACAAAGATGATTAGGGCCCCAGAGGCTAAAACATATGAAGAAGAGTTGCAAGAACTGGTCATGTCTAGTCTAGTGAAGAGAAGGATCAGGGGTGACACGATAGCAGTGTTCCAATATTTGAGGGGCTGTCACAAAGAGGAAGGGGACAACCTTTTTCTCCAAAGCATCCGAAGGCCAGACAAGGAACAACGGATGGAAACTGATCAAGGAGTGATTTTCTGACAATGAGAACAATCAACCAATGGAACAGCTTGCTATCAGAAGTTGTGGATTCTCTATCAATGGAGGCTTTCAAGAAGAGATTGGACAGCCCCTTGTCAGAAATGGCATAAGGTCTCATGCTTCAGCAGGGAGTTGGACTAGATGACCTACAAGGTCCCTTCCAACTCTGTTATTCTATTCAACAGTATTCATGGTGAAACTCTCATCTGTCAGGGCTGAGACATCTTTCACATACTGGTCTGGCTCCTGACTCCCATGGTCATTTTATTGATGACAAGGTTCAGCCATTTTTATGAAATGAAGCCTGGCCTTTCAAGCCATACCTAGAGTAATCATATTTTCTTTTTTTTAAAAAATAAATAAAGACAAATCCAAAAAGGGGCAAATCTTTAAGGGATACATAAGGATTTTTTTTAGAAAAAATACTGATAATTTTGCTTTACAAAAGAAAAGCTCAGCAGCAAAATTAATAATTAAAGAATGTAAAGGAGAACTTTCTGAAATTAAGGGATGTTCTTTTTAATAAAAGTAGTATGGTCCCTGTATCCATGCCCCACACTGGGCACAGTAAAACAACCCGTGTTGGTTTAAAACAAAAATACTACATTTCCGGCCACTATTAGCAAAAGTGGTAATTTGTATTTTTAATGACAGCCTATGCCAGCCTGCTTTCTCTTTGGTTTAGTGCAAAGCCCCCCTGAACATAGACGCGAAAGCGGGACCGTAGCTGAGTCACCCACAAGGGCTACCTTCCCGGCTGCTATTTCCTCGCTTCACACGTCGCTCTTCCGCCCTCAAGCGGCCATCGCGTTTCCACACCCGATCATCGGGTAGGCGGGAGGAAGCGCGCAACTCCACCCCGTTTCGACAGCTCCAGCGTTTGGACCCTATCCACGAGCGAATGAGAGGCTGGGAGGAGCAAGAGGGACGGAGCTCCGCTCGGGTTCCCTCTTTTTCTCCGGCCGGCGATCTGCAGTCTGGGTAGTTGCGGTATGGCAGCCTGCTCGCTAGTTTGCTGGCGGGCAATGCTATTGACAGTGGTCCTCGAGTGGTCTCTGCGCCTCCCCGGTCGCTGCTGAGCGGAGTTCTCGGCCTTCCGCGCTGCTCTCCTGGAAGAGGCTGGCAGGAATTAAAGGTAAGAGGAGAGGGTGAAATGCTGTGGTCGGGCCTGGAGAACGGGGCGAACGATCGAAGGGAGAGGCGTTCCTGGTTCGGCCAGGTTAAAAAAAGTGACGAGGCGCGTATAATGCCGTCTTTTAGAGATAGGGTGGAAATACAGTCGCCGCGTGGAGTACAAAGGGCTGAAATCGTGTTTTAGAGGCATTTGACAGCAAGGGTATTGAAGCCGAAGAAATCGTGCTAATTTCAGTGGGGCCGCTATAGTCTCATGTCTTCCGGGAGTGTTTTATCGCAAATCCTATCGCTCCAAGCAATGGTGAATGTTTTATTTTGTTACTGTCAAAAGAATATTGGGGAGTATATTTGGGGGGGGGGCGGTTGTCCCCATTTGAGCGGGGGTTGCGCAACAGCAAATCGGAATGAAATCCAGATACGCTCTTTGGAAGGGAAAAGATTTATTCGAGATGGTAAAGGACAACGAAGTTAAGTTATAAGTGGTATATAAAGACCAGGTACTTTTTATAAGGAAAGCGGTTTTTTTGAGAAGCGATGTCGGGTGTGAGACTGTAGGTACGTGTCTTCTATACTGTTTAATTTGGTGAATGTGTAATTCCAGTGAGTAAAGGATTTTAATAAACTTCTCATATTTGCAAATTTTCTTTTTTTGCTGTTTTGGGCAATTCGTTTGTGGGTTCAAGGAAGGATTTACCTGCTTTTACTATTATTTGTGCAGGCTAGTTAGTTTGGTCATTAATTACCAGAAGTGGATTAGTGATCTTTGTAACATGTCTCTTTCTCTCCCTCCCTCTCTCCCTCCCCTCATCCAATTTTACTTTCCTATAGGAAAGACCTAAGGAATAAATTGGTTTTAAAATTGTTTTTACTGTCATTCTCTGTGCTGCTGAATTCAATTTTTGCTCTTTCTTGCAGTAGCCTTTTCATCTTTGAATAACCGGAATGGGCCTAATTGTGTTATAAGTCCCATATTTCCCAACCAGTCTGGTCAAGACGTGCTAACTAAATGGTAAACATTGTAGCTTAATAATCTAAATCTGCTCTGATTGATGTGTTTGGGCTGATCTACCTATTAATCCTGATTTTATTAATTTTCACTGTGGGTAGGTTCATATGAGATAAAGGGTGGGAATTGTTTCATATAACAGTGCTTGGAGAGCAAGAAGATCCAAATAATCATACTTTTCTATATACCCTGAGATGTCTGTGCACTCATGGCTTCATGCAGGAAAAAAAGGAGTTAGTACAGAGGTGTCAAACTCGCGGCCCATGGACTGGATGTGTCATGTGCTGACCACATCCACCCCCAGTTTAGCAAAGGGGGAGAAAGTTGTGATATGTCACATGATGACAACGTGTCATTGCGAGTTTGACACCCCTGAGTTAGTATGTCAGCAGTTGCAGTGATGGATATGTTAAGTTTGCAGCTTGCAATACTAAAAACAGTTAAACGGGCAGAAAAATATTGCAAACTCTCTTTCCAGGGTAGGAATATGCCACACCTGAAGACTTTTTAAAAAGTTCGCTCATGTGGAAGATGAGAGAAAAGGGTTTTTTTTAGAACCAGGAAGAGACATAATTTATTCCATGCTTGCAGTGGATATTTGCCAAGCTGAAATGAAAGAATGCTTCCTGAAGTCATAGTGACAGGAAAAAAGAATAGCTGTATTATGCTTCCATTACATTCCATACAAGATGCTGTACCTGGAATGACATGAGAAAAAGACCCTCAGTAAAAGAAATATCCTTAAAAGTTTTATATATGTCTTAGGTGGCAAATGTTTCTGTGCAATTATCTGAACATTATGTTAAATGCTGAGTCATAAATATCTTCAGTTGATTTGTGCCTCTCTGTTGCTGTTCTCTTTATCTGTAGGAGACAAAAGCTATATATACTTTTTAAACCCATTAGTGCCGTTATAATGGAATACCTTTAAAAAGTTTTTTTTTTCTATTTTGCATTCAGGGTTCATCTCTTTCCCAATGACATCATAAACGCGTAGGAATTTTCTCTTACATGCATACACACATGCACACACACTACATTTTATCCTTTGTTTCTGAGTCTAAATGCATTTTATTTATATTGCATTTGTTTGGAAGGGGTCCATCCAGTCCATCCTTTCCCCCTTGCTGTCACTAAGAGGTGTAGACCTGATTAATTAATGATTATTCAATTTCATTGCTGAATGTATTTTTCCTGTTTTCATTTATGTGTAACTTAGAGTAAAATAATGGCTCCTCTCTTCCCTCAGGAAATGGCGTCTCCAAAATCCTTACTGAATATTCTGACCTTCACTTTTGGATCTGCAATTGGTTTTTTCCTATGTTACTTACTGTTTAATTTAAGATTAGACGAACAAATCAAGGTTGAGCCTCACATTCTTCATAATGATCCTCATGGCCATCATTCGGATAATGATGAAAACAATAACCTGAAAGGACAAATGAATTTCAATGCTGATGCTGGGCAACATAAAGGTATTTATATGTTCTATTTGGAACACTTTTTATTTTTCTACATAATAAGTACCATGTTTACCAGTGGAAACTCCATCCCAAACCTCTGAATGGAGCCCTGGTGTCTGAGGTCTTCTTCGGCCCAGTACAGGTCCCCAGTGGCCACCACCTCTGCTCAGACCTTAGGCTGGGTCACCACCAGGATGGCGATCTCTGTCAGCATCACCAGTGTCTGCAGGACCTCTGTGGAGGTTGTGCCAGAACGGCTCCTTCCCCATGAGTCTTATAAATAAATAAAAGTTATTTTATGGTCATGTTTTAAATGCTCCACTGCCAAAAACAGAGCTGATCTAAAATATACAGGTAATCAGTTAAGGAGCACCCATTCAGCAATTGTTTGAAGTTATGATGACATTGAATGGGTGGTACTTACTACTGTTTTTTGAAGTTCTAGCCGTTGCAGTGCTCCTGTAGTCACATGATTGTGATGGTTTCAGTGTCTCACAATCACAAAATCACCATTTGTAACCTCCCTTGCCGGCTTTTGCCACAAGCAAAGTCAATGGGAAAGCTGGCAAGAAAGGTCAAAGTTGCTCCAGTGTTTTCCACTGCTTTTTCTCCTAAAAGTATATTACAGGATCTCATATTCTGTACTGTTCACCCATCTGCAGCCCCTCTTAGTGCAGTCCATAGTTCATTCCTGCTTTTGTGTGGTGATGCAGCAGCACTTCCTTCCTATCCAGTCAAATTTATGCTGAATTGCACTAATCACTTTCCCTCTTGGTTGCACTCCTGTGTGCCATACCACTCCATCTACCCACCTCAGAATTGTTTATATTACTCATTTTTGTAAAGGTAAAATTGAATAACATATCTCCTCATGCCTTCCCCAGATGAAAATAAAAATATTGCTGAAGACTTGTACCAGAAGGTAAGAATACTCTGCTGGGTAATGACAGGTCCTCAAAATCTGGAAACAAAAGCCAAACATGTCAAAGCTACTTGGGCCCAACATTGCAACAAAATCCTATTTATGAGTTCTGAGGAAAACAAGAACTTTCCAACAGTGGGATTAGAAACCAAAGAAGGCAGGGACCACTTATACTGGAAAACTATTAAAGCTTTCCAGTATGTACATGAACATTATTTTGATGAAGCAGATTGGTTCATGAAGGCAGATGATGACACCTATGTTGCACTGGACAATTTGAGATGGCTCCTTTCAAAATACAATCCTGAAAAACCCATTTATTTTGGGCGAAGATTTAAGCCTTTTGTAAAACAGGGCTATATGAGTGGTGGGGCAGGATATGTGCTTAGCAAAGAAGCTCTGAAAAGATTTGTGGATGCTTTCAAAAATAACAAATGTACCCATAGTTCTTCCATTGAAGACTTAGCATTAGGCAAGTGTATGGAGAGCATTAATGTTGAAGCTGGAGATTCTCGGGATACAAGCGGCAAGGAAACCTTCCATCCATTTGTGCCAGAACATCATTTAATCAAAGGATACCTTCCCAAAAACTTTTGGTACTGGAATTACAACTATTACCCTGCTATAGAGGTAAGTTTTATTATGGGAGTGGCTATAAATATTATTTATTAGATTATTAGTGGTTATTAGAAATCTTTTAACTTTGTTGAACTTCTATAGTTGCTTTTTTGCATCAGATGCAGGATCCATGTAGTCTTATTATGACATCTAGGACATTACCATGGTTTCAGGCATAACTTTTACTATTTCACATCTGTTTTAAAAATTGGAGATATCTGAGCTTTATGCATGGAAACTCCATCATACTAAATTTAATATTTCATATTTCTAAGAATACTCTGGGGAGCATCCATATGTGGAAGAGATTAAAATAATATTTCCCTGATGTGAATACTACACCATTACAAAGCAGTTGTTTACAATTCATATTCAGAGACAAAATACAGAACAAATACTCTCGGAAACAAAATGTCTCTACTCTTTGTAAACACAGGACAGAACCATCATGATTGAAGTTAAACTCACCTGATCTGCATTTAATTAACTATAAAACATGACTGTTTCCTTTGTTGCCTTTTGATTTTGTTCTTTTTTTTTCTAGGGCCCTGCTTGCTGTTCTGACCTAGCAGTTTCTTTTCACTATGTAGATGCTACTACTATGTATCATTTGGAATACTTGATTTATCATCTCCGTCCTTACGGTTATCAATTCAGATATAATCCTGATGTCTCAGAAAAACAAAATTTAAGTGAGGCTACAAAAGGTGGTATAAAAATCAAAGCTGAAGAAAATATTCCAAAAGCTTCTAATTAAGGGGCCTTGCTCAGCTAAAAGTGGCAAAATGAGTTTCCTAAGTATATTTCCAAAGTGTTCTTTTGTATCCTTTTCTAATACACTGGTACATTTTTTCATATGCCAAGGGACTGCATGCAGTACTTCTATCAAAGCTTTGCTTTACTGACACATAGACTCAATCTGTACTTGAAACAAATACTTTTGTTCCTTTTCACATATGGACCTTCAACATTGTCATCCTTTTTCATTAGTATTTGAATGTATTCCCTTTTTTTCTAACAAAAAATCACTTTCTTTGCTATATCAAATCAGAAAATGATGAAGACATTCAAGTTTGTATATGAAGAAAACACTTCATTCCATGAAATCACCTGAAAAAACCTGCAGCATCAAAAATGACTACAAGAGGCCAATTTTAAATAAGATTTTCTTAACAGCTTGAACACTTCTATCACATTTTTTGTATCACAGCTTGAATGTTTCCGTAGAATGAAGTCTTAGAATTGGTAGCCAAAAGAGAGGTGTAAATATCATTAGTAGATATGTGTAAATATAATTCAATTATTAGAATGATTGTTGTCTCAGCAAAACAAAACATTACTTCTTGATATTACTGTTTTTCATTTCTTTCATTTGTTTCATACTTTTAACTTCCTCTGGAACATGAATTCCAGAGGACATAAGAACTATTCATTAGAAATAGACTTCACTAAGTATCATTCTATATATTCAGAACTGGGTTTGTTTATATTAGAATATTAAATAATGTTGCTAATTTAGTATTTTTAGCTGTTTCTAGATTGCATTTACATTTACATATTTTTTAATTAAGCTTCACTAATATTTTGGTAACAAATTTTGACAAGTACATTTTTTTCTTTCTTGATGCATTTTTCAATACAATAGGCAGTTCAGTATTAGGAATAGGTAAACGTGTTGAGTTTCAGATACATCATATTAGATTACTCCTGGATACAATAGATCTCCTTGGGACCACTCAAAGTGTTTCGAACTTGAAGTATTTCACACATCACTATTTACTATGAACTATGGTAGAATTTCTTTTTGTAGTACAAATGTGTAGATTTCTGCTTTATCGTGCTCAGATTTATTTCATTTCCCCCCCAAAAAAGAACCTCTTCAGATTATTCAGTTTATTATAATAGAAATTGATGTTTTGAGAGAATCAATTTTTGAAATAAAGGGGACACTTTACTCCATAAAGTCAGCGGACACAACCCCCAGCAACAGAATTGGTTACAACAGTTCAAATTTATAAGTTTTTCTCCAAAGCTTCAAAATTATAGTCTCACAGCATTTTTTGTCTCCCAGATTCGATGATTTAGGTAAAGTGAGAGCTCAGAAATTAGTAGCCGAATGACAAATGTAAATATTGTTACTGTATTTCTGTAAATATGATCCAATAATTTAAATTGTAGTCCAAGCCAAACAAAATTTTATTTCTTCAGATTTACCTTTGATTTACTTTTCCTTTTTGAGCTTCCACTACATAGTGGATTCCAGAGGAATTCATAACAAAGAGATTTTTGCTTCTATAGTCATCCTTGGAACGATTCAATTTTTTCTCTATATATATTTCACTCTATAAATTAAGAACTGGACTTGTTTATAATAGAATATTCAGTAATGGTGCTGATTGAATAGTTTTAGCTATTCCTAGTTTTCCTTTTGCGTTAGATGCTTTTTAGTTAATCTTCTCTAACATTTTGGTTACCTGCATTTTTTTCCCCTTCATGTATTTTTCTAGAGAACTATCAGTTCAGTGTTAGGGATAGGTAAATGTTTTCAGCTTCAAATACACCATAATAGATTGCTCCTGGATGCAACGGATATTCTTTAGACCACTCAAAAAGTGTTTTGAACTTGAAATATTTTACCCTCACTATTCACAATGAACTGGTGCAGAATTTCTTTTTGTAGTATGAATGTGTATATTTTTCCTGTTTTTCTCATAATCCTCAGAATTATTTGCATTTTTTTCTCAAAACGACCCCTTCAATTTATTTGATTTATAATATCCAAAATTCGTGTTTGGCAAGAGAATCGATTTTGTAATTGAAGTTCACAGTTTAGTCCTTAAAGTCAGCTGACAAAACCCCCAGCATCCTAATTGGTTCCAACAGTTCAAATTCAACTACAATTTTTTTCAAACGTTTAGTCTCTTTTTCTGTCTCCCAGCTTGGATGGTTTAAAAATGGTGGCCGAATGAAAGGTGTAAATATCATTGTTCTGCTTTTGTAAATACAATTCAGTTATTGAAATTTTTCTTTTCTTAGGTAAACAGCATTTCATTTCTTCAAATTGCTCTTCTGTTTTGCCTTTTGCCTCTTGGGGTTCCTCTGTAATTCACGTTCCAGAGGACCTATGAAGTATTCATAGGAAGCTTTCTCTGGAAATCAAAATCCAGAGGACATAAGAAGTATTCATAGGAAGTAGGTAGAAATAGACATGTCCAGGTTTAATTCTATATATTAATAACTGGACTTGTTTATATTAGAATAGTCAGTAATAGTGCTCATTTAATATTTTTAGCTGTTTGTAGTTTTCCTTTTGCGTTAGATGCTTTTTAGTTAATTTCTCTAACATTTTGGTTACCTGCATTTCCCCCCCCTTTCTTCATGTATTTTTCTAGAGAATTATCAGTTCAATGTTAGGGATAGGTAAATGTTTTCAACTTCAAATACACCATAATAGATTGCTCCAGGATGCAACGGATATTCTTTAGACCACTCAAAAAGTATTTTGAACTTGAAATATTTTACCCTCACTATTTACAATGAATTGGTGCAGAATTTCTTTTTGTAGTATGCATGTGTATATTTTTCCTGTTTTTCTCATAATCCTCAGAATTATTTGCATTTTTTTTCTGAGCACAACCCCTTCAATTTATTTGATTTATAATATCCAAAATAGGTGTTTAGCAAGAGAATCGATTTTCTAATTGAAGTTCACACTTTAGCCCTTAATGTCAGCTGACAAAACCCCCTAATTGGTTCCAACAGTTCAAATTCAACTACGATTTTTTTCAAACGTTTAGTGTTTTCAAACGTTTAGGTTTTCTGTCTCCCAACTTGGATGGTTTAAAAATGGTGGCCGAATGAAAGGTGTAAATATCATTGCTGTGTTTCTGTAAATACAATTCAGTTATTGAAATTTTTCTTTTCTTAGGTAAACAAAATTCCCAACATCATTCTTTGTTGCTGTTATCTAATTTTAAATATAGTTTTTGTAAAATTCGCAAGAGTCCAAAATTTAAAAATACACTAATATATTCCTCTTGTTTTAGTGGTTGTAATCGGTGTTTTTTTGACCATTTTAAAAACATTTTGAACTTGAAATGTCTTACATGTTATCATTTGTAATATTTTGTTTACTATGTTATACTTATAAGGTATATTTTATTATACTATATGTATACTGAATTGTGAGTCAATTTGTTGTTGAAGTATGTGTATGTTGAATCTTCCTGTTTGTGTGTTGATGCTCAGAATTCTTTGCTGAAACAATCCTATATGTTTGTATTTTATACTTCTTGTTGATAAGATATGTCTTGCATAGCATTTTCTGGGTAAATTATTTTGCAAGGCATACTATACATTATTATACATTTTTGAAGTTGGCATGCTGAAACATTATTAAAGTATTGATTTTACTATTACACACTCTTCTGTCTCTTTTTAGCTTGGAATATTGTTTTTTTCCCCTCCACCAATTGCCTTAATGTATTGTATGTCTTCATGATACGTCACATATAAGGAGGATTAATTTAAAGAAACAGTGAAACAAATATATTTTATAAATGTGACGTGGGCAATTTCTGGAAACTAGAATTAATCAAAGAATACAAACACTTTGCCCTATATTTCATTACTTCATTGTTAGACTAGTCATAAGAAAAGGAAGAAGAAACAATTGATTGCCAAAATTTCATAAAGTCTCAGTTACTCCTTTGCTGAAATAAATATGGAACTATTAATTTTATGGTCATATATTTAATAAGAATGGTATTGATACTGCCAGATGTTACAAATATTCTGCAATTTCTTAGTGATTTTTTTGATGCTTATTTTTAATAACATTCATGTTATGCACCACAAATATTATTTTCCAAGCATCTAATGTAAATTACCATTGAATTATGTAGCTTGTCTGTGGAGAAAGTAAACTAAGGCCTTTTATATACACTTATGTATCCTAAAGTTTCTTAATTATTCAAAAAACTTTTTTTTCTGAGAAATAATAGCTTTTGATAGAGGACAACAGGAATCCAGTTTTTTAAGCTTTTGTCAGGAAACAGTCTCAATCCATATACCCATTTTCCTTAGTATCACTTTTCTTCCCATGGCAACATTTTGCCTACAAAAGTTTTTTGTAGACCCTCATTTATGAAGTTTCTGGTGTTCATTTATAATAAATACATTGCTTTATTTGTTAGTAATCATTTTGTTTGCTAACTTTTGCACCTAGAGTGTCTTGTAGTATAGGCAATGATTAGATCTAGCAACTCATGTCCTCTCCTATTCCTGCTAGCTTTAGTCATTATTCTGAGCACTTTATAGAAATGCTTTTGTGATGGGAAGCTCTGGTATTTAGCATGAAAAATTTGAACAATACCTTTAAGACATGGGCACATTTTTCTGATCAACCTATTCTTTAAAATGATCCTTGCCATTAGAATTTGAATTACTTGACAAATTGGATATTTTATAATATTTATAGCGATCCTGTTCTTGTCTTAAGAAAAGGAGATTGTAGTGTTTATGTCCTAAAACCTATTCTGTAGATTGGCATCAAAATACAAAGTGTCTAAGACAGCTTAATAGAACTTTTTAATCTCTGCCTCCCCCACTACAAAGTCACCTGGCTCCCTCCTCACATCATTACACGTAAGGAACTTCCTTGCTTCCTTGCTTCTAACTTTTGCAAAAACACACTTATCTAATGAGAAGATGTCTTTCAGCTGCACCACTTATCTCACTTATCTTCCAGGAGAACCACCAAGTTGCAAACCAGATCTGTCTGGCATAGTAGCATCCCATCCACAACTAACAATTTCAAAGTCTTGGATCTTGAAGCTCCATGCATCTAAAGCCATTGAGTATTGCCAGGATTCAGCCAAAGTGTATTATCCCCCATCCATGCTCCAATAACTTCAGGCAGCAATAGCATCATTGAGTCACCAGGGCTGGAGACATAGAGTTGAGTATCGTCAGCATACTGATGATGCCACAATCCATGGTGATGGATGACCTCACCTAGTGGCTTCATGTAGATCAGTGTTTCTCAACCTTGCCAAATCTAAGATGTGCAGACTTCAACTCCCAGAATTCCCTAGCCAGACTTGCT
>JANHZT010006355.1:99492-112344 GCA_032468215.1 Stegonotus admiraltiensis
GGGGGGTTCTCGGGTCCCCAATCTCCCCCCTCTGGATCAGATGATTCGTCGCTCTGTTCGTCCTCGGTGACCGGGTTGTTTCGCGCCATTCGGTTTGAGTCCAGGCTCCTGATTGGATGGCGGTCGGCCATTTTGTTTGGCTGCTGGATCCAAGATGGATGCCTTTCAAAATTTGGTGCGAAACAGGGTTCCTCGGCCTCGTGGCCAATCTCAGCTGGCGGGTGGCTCTTCGTGTTGCTGCTTGTTCGATCTGGGTGTTTGCTTTGCTCCTCATCCGCTGCTCCATCGTGTTTTATGATTTTCCGGAGGTTTGCGCTGAGGTTTTTATTGCTCGCGTGCGATAGCAGCAGTTTCTTTAGGTTCAGCCTTAGATCGCTGTCCTCTTCTTCTTCACTTTCCTCACTGCCTTTTTCTTCGAACTCTCGTCTTTCTTCTGTAGGCGTGGGTGCGAGTTCGAGTTCAGCTTTGGGTCTTTCGGGTGTCTTCACCGAGGCATCCCCGGATGGGGTGAGTTGCGCTGCCATCCTTTTTGATAGTGCTCGGGTGATTGTTCTTTCCCCTTCCTTAGCTTCGGTGGCTTCTCTGCTCATCTTCCTGAGTTATTGGCCAAAACCATCCTCTGCTACCATCTTGTGATATATTTCAAGGATCAGGCCAAATAACTCACACAGACATTGATATTTTGGATCCAGGATTATCTTTATTCTCAGTACATCATATCTTACTCTTACAGGTATCAGACTGGAACAACGTGTGGATCGACTGGGGGAACCTTAAGTACCTGGGGGGCGTGGCTACAGGTAAGGAGGGGTTTGCAGGAGGAGGGATATGGGGTGTGTTGATATGGGTTAACCCTTGTGGTGCTGGGTCATTACAGAGGTTGACCAGAGGTGGGGCATTTGTATGTGACACATATGTACATAGGATTAACTAGTATATTTTGGATGTTCAGTAATAGTAAATAAATAGACAGGGAAATTGTTTCTCTTTGAGGCCTTTGAGGCGAGGGGAGGCCAGGCACCCTAACCATAACCCTTGATATGAGTGACGTCAAGCTGGCCACGCCCACCCAGTCACATGGCCACCAGATACTCCCACCCAGTCACATGACCACCAATCCACGCCCAGACACGTGACCATCAAGCCATGCCCATTCACGTGACCACCAAGTCACACCCACATTCACATGACCACCAAGCCATGCCCACCAAATAAGCCATGCCCACAGAACCTGTTGTTAAAAAAATTGAATCCCACCACTGATCTTGACCCATACACTCTGGAAATCTCTTATCCTTTTCAGTATTGAATCAAGATTCAAGGACTTTCAGCTTGAAGTAGATGAGGAGCAAATAAAAGGGGTAGGGAAAATTCAGAAATAAAATATATCTATCTTGCATCCTGGGTAGAAGATAGGCAAGAAGAATCTTTAGGATTCTGCTTCAAATGTCAACTGGTGGTTGTTCTCACCTTCACTTATTATCTTACCTGACTCCAATAGCAAGTCTTGAAAATACAACACTTCCCTCAAGTGAATTTTAACTTCTCCAGATTGTGTAAACCATTCATGCTGTTTTCTTGGCAAAAGTGCAAAATTGTTTTCTTGTGGGATCTTTCTAGCATTTCCTAGTAGCCCTGGTAATTTCTACTTCACTTCCATCAAATTACTAACCAAAACTAAACTTTTCAAAACCTATCTATAATAGCTAACATGGTAATTCTGTATGTATATTTGTCTTAATGTGGGTGGAGAGTGATTGCCTCTCCATCTACTTTCTGATAGCTAGTAGATTGGAAAATAACTAAATCCCAATGTATTATGAATGGAATAGAGTGGAGCAGAGTGGAGCGGAGCGGAGCAGAGCAGAGCAGAGCAGAGCAGAGCAGAGCAGAGCACAGCACAGCACAGCACAGCACAGCACAGCACAGCACAGCACAGCAGAGCAGAACAGAACAGAACAGAACATAATTCTTTATTGGCCAAGTGTGATGGGATGGGACACACAAGGAATTTGTCTCCGGTGCATAAGCTATCAGTGTACATAGAAGCGACAAATGGTAAATCATGATCATAATTATCATAATCATAAGTGATATTCACAGGATACTAAAAAAGCAATCAGCATAAATCATACTAGGATACTAAATAAAACAATTAATATAAATCGTCAGATACAAGCAACAAAGTTATAGTTATAAGAAGATAAGGTAATAGGTAATAGGCAAGTTGAGAAGGATAATAGAAATACAGCCCTACTAGATAGTTTGACAGTGTTGTGGGAATTAATTGTTTAACAGAGTGATGGCTTTTATTGTATTCTGTAAATGTATCAGAGTTGTAGCAGATTGTATCAGCATATAAATTTAACACATATATACATACCTTTTCTCCAGGCAGTCCTATTCCTCGTGACCCTTTCACACCAGGAGCACCTTTTAGCCCTTGAATACCCTGAAAATAGAATTTTTCAATTGGCTAAACTTGCCCTTGCTCAGGTATCAATTGTATTGACAGAATAGACAGGCATCATAAAATAAAGAAAATTGACTCACAAACATTTGATAGCTAGTACTTTCAAATGCAAGTTTAAACATTATTTTATTTAATGTTGAAGATTAACTATGGGTCATTTCTTTTGTCCCATGCTTTCTATCTATTACAATTTGACTTTTTGAATTTCATAATACCTACCCACAATTTGTTATACAGTTATTGCCACATTAGACTTTCTTGGACAAATATTAATGGGCTGGAACCAAATATTCTTCAAATATTACTCCTAGACCATAAAACAACAACTGTATTGGAAACTGTGGGACTAATCCAGATATGTCTACTATAGCTGGTTGCAAGGCTGAAGGCCTCAGCATCTTTTATAGCACTTAGCAATAGCACTTACACTTATATACCACTTTATAATGTTTTACAGTCCTCTTAAAACAGTTTACAGAGTCAGCATATTGCCCCCAACAACCTGGATCCTCATTTTACCAACCTCAGATGGATGGAAGGCTGAGTCAACCTTGAACCGATCAAGATTGAACTCCTGGCAATCAACAGTTAGCCTGCCATACTGCATTCTAGCCACTGCACCACCACAATTTATGTCACATTTTATGTCACATCTAAGATTAGCTGCTACGTCGACATACCAAGAAAAGAACCTAGGAATTGGTACATGTAAAGTATGCATTCTACTATTGATTTACAATGAATTAAAATTCCTTGTTGGCTTGGAATTCTAGGAGTTGCATTACAAAACAACCAAACGATACTAGGTTGAGAGAGCTCTTTAAAATAATCCAAATTTAGAGTTATCCAATGTTAGAGTGTTCATCATAACAAATGTTATTTTCCTGCAGAAGGAGCAAACTGCAAGCATTTTGTTTAGATTTGCAGATGAATTCAGATACGTTAAGTTACAAACTGTAATTGAATAAAAGGACATAAACTAGACTAGTCCTGTTCAATTATAGATCCGAGAGTATTAGACTAATTCATTACACTCCAGAAAACATCCCCAAATCATTTTTTAAAAAAACTTTTGATGATAGCTGTAGCTATTCTCAATGTTTGCTATAAATTGCCATTAAGAAATGAAATTGTTGCAAAAAGATATCACATTGTTTTAATACTTAAAATGATGGGGCTCTAGCTTAGTGATGAAATACCAGTTCTGCATGCAGTGTTTCCCTGGTTCCATCCCAGATTTCTTTTGAGAGGCTTGAAGAACTGCAGTCTGAAACTCTGTAAAAGCTCTGGGTAATTATGTCACCAAAAGTAAGGCAGAAAGACCATGAGTCTGACTTGATATAAGGCAGCTTCTATATTGATTGGCTTGGCTTTAATATTACGCATTTCCCTTTTTGAGAAGCAGTACAAAAATTAAGGGTCTGCAAACTTACTGGGCAATTCTAAGATTCTGTGATTACCTAGAATTATAAATTAACCTAGATATGCAAATAGTCAATGATCATACATTGTAATTGCTTCCAACTGACAATTTTAAAATATTTAGGGAAGGATGGATTGTAGAGTGAGGCAAACAAATGAGATGTTACCTGATTTCCTTGGATGCCAGTTCCAGGTAGTCCCATTGGGCCCTGCGCTCCTTCCACCCCTCGTTCACCCTACATGAAAAATGTTCCCATAAATTATTGCTTTAATTGAAGTGTCATCATAATGATGTTAGGTTCAAACTTGAAAGTCTTATGTGCATCCTGATTGCACAGTAGCTTACAAATTACTCAAAAGGAACAAAATTGGGTTGGATGTGAGAGTAATGAGAGAAGAACAATTGGGAAAATAATGAGACTATATCACAAGGCGGTGATACTGTAATTATCTCAATTATTTTAATTAATGCTGCAACATCCATGGTAAAATTCCAGATGGCAGTTGTGGCAATGTTATCAAAAACCTTGCCATGTGCATAAAACACTGTAGTTTGCACATGCAAAAATGACAGAGCATCAGTTATAAGACCACCATCTTAACTTTAGCTCTAAGATACCTCACATCTTAGTAAGTTGTTCTCTAATCCTTCTCTCTATTCTTTGCTTTGAATTTTTTTTTCTTTAATTCCTCTGAGGCATTTTTCATGTGGCAGCTTCAGTACTGGGGGTTCCTCAGTATTACGTTCTGTTTATACCATCAGTTCTATATGGTACCTTATCTCCTTTGATGGATATGCCTGGGGATCCAATTGGTCCAGCAGGTCCGTCAGAACCTTTATCTCCCTGGAAAGATTTATTAAGATTTTCTGAGTTGACTTAGGACTGTACTCAACATTTACCACAGAAGGATATTTTATTATATGATATTTGAATAGTCAGACAGGCAAGGACTAATTCTTTAGTATAAAGTTTATGTCTTAAACAGTGGTTCTTAGCTTTTTATTTGCCATGGACCCCCTTTAAATACCTTTTGTGGCCACGGATCATGGCCACAGACCCCCAAGACTTTACTCAAGATTTAAATCATAGCATTTGTTCCAGCCTTCGTAGACCCCCTGTGGTAATATTGTGCCCCCCCAGGGGACTATGGATCACAGATTGAGAAACAGTCTTAAACTATTAATATAGATTCAAGGCATAATATATAATGTAACATTATTATCAACCGCTCTGTGTGCATCCATTCAATTGTGTTTGCAAAAGGACAATAAAAGATTAACCCATTTTCTATCATTCTCCCATTTTCCAGCCCAACATATATATGTTATATATTTACTTCCATGTTGATTAAAACACTCTATTCTACTTCTAGTAAAAGCAAGCAGAGAATGAGAGACAAAGGTACATCCCATTTGCTTTCTAATTGGATGCAAAACAGATTCGGCCTCTGTCAAATCACATACAGGATAGCATGCAGTACAAGATTTTTTAAAAGAAAAGGATATTGTGAATCTTTCATTGCTCTAATTTCTTTCTGTGTAGTAGCAGAAGGAGAGTTCTTTCTGGTACTACACAGGGCAATCATGAAGCCCAAGTCAAATACTCAGTCAATCTCTGGCATGAATTTCTGGTCCTACTTCCTTTTCTATAACAGTAATCTATTTGAGAAAAAAAATTAAACTCCTAAAATTTTCTTCTACATGTTCCATTCTCCTCACATTTGGAAAACAGCATCCTCAATCTGTACAATCTCAACTTCCATCCTTTTTTTGATCTGCCGCTTTTTCCCCTGGAGATGTTGTTGGGAAAATGTCATCATTGGCATTAGCAGAGATTGGAAAACTCCTTTTTGACATGGAGCAATAAATGTTGATTAGAGGTTTTTTTTGCAGCTGGCTAGAACTAGTTGAAGACATGCACTTATGTCCATCAGAATTAGTAAATGGACCATCCTCACGCAGATGCAAGTAGGAGATGTAGATTATATGTGTGATGGAGTGCAGTATGGAATCCCAGCAAGGAAAGGCAGCTTCCCAGAGGACAAAAAGACAGCAGAGCTTGGAAAATCTGGTAGCAGGAAGAAGGCTAGGATTGCTCCTCATTAACAGGTTACAGAGTATATCTATAATTATGTGGATAATTGTTTTAGTTTGGCAAGAAGGGCAAACTACTCAGCAGTAACTCCACGTGTCATTTTTGTTCTTTGGACCTGACAGTATGGTAGTTTTTCTAAATTTCTAAAATTTTCTAATAACTACAGAAATTTAGCATCACAAGGTAAAAGAGTTAATGTTATGCAGTATATGCAGTAAATGACCTGGTTGCAATCTAATTCTTGCCAAATATTAGAAATTTTGTCATCAGAGTTTCCTTAATTAAATATAATAAATTGTAAATTGGACAGGAAAAGTCTCTAGGAAAAACAAATGAGTAATCTCAGTCAGCAGGAGGTCATGAACCTTCCGGTGTATATTGGTCAGTACAGGACACATGTGGGAACAGGAAATAAATATTGCTTTAATTCCCACAATTAAATCATTGCTTTTATATTTTTAAACTTCTCTGTTACTTAGTAGCTTCACATATTTTACTTCCAAATGCTGGTAATACTCCATAAAAATATAAATGTCCATGGAGATTCATTATAACATTCCTTGAGTCCCATCATTCACATTTAAGGTCGGGTGAAACAAGAAGTCTGGGAAAACATAAGAAAACTAGGGATGCTCAGGATAGAATGTTCGCTGGTCTTACTGGAAAAGACTTTAAATGTCTACTACTCATGATACTATGCAGGAAACAGACACATTTTTTTTCCTGCCAATTGTCATTCAATATGATGTGAATGAATTTGCTGCTCTATTTTCTTCCTCTTGAGAAGATCAGTGATACCTGAATGGACAGAGTGTCGTAGGGAATTCCTATTTAATTACAATATCCTGTCTTTTCATTGGAAAAGCTCCAGTGATCCCCAGTCTCCTTAGCTTCAATTAAATTTTAAAGGAAAGCAATATGGGAAAACCATTCCTTCTGAACTGTCTTACAATAGAAAGCCTAGGCATCCAGGAAGGTTTTAGAGTAATGGATAAATATACAACACAAAATAACAATACCAGTAGCAGTCCCAGGTGCAACTGCAAGGGGTGAGCCAAGAGAGCCAAACTGATGGGTTGAACTGGAGATATATGACCGAGCAGTACTATGTACACATGTACTATGCTGACACATGTACAAAAGGGCAGAGCTTCAATCCACAGTTATGCTCACTATTTGGAATTGCTTGGCCCCAACACAGAAACCTCTGAGTGACACCCTTTGTTACCCTTCCCACACTAAAGTAGGCACAAAACAGCCCAAGAGAAATCCTCAAACACTTTAGAATAAAGTAAAAAATAATAATAAAAGCTTTCTTTACAATTGATGAAAACTTCTGAGAAATTGCAAGGTAGCCATTGGAAAAATAATGCCACAAATTACTTTCACTATGAGAAAGTGCATTCCTCTGAATTTCCAATTTGAGAAACATGAATGCAAATGCACTATTATCTGACTCTTTGTAGGCTGGTCACTGGAGGAAGAGGTGGAACAAACACTTTAAGAAGTATTTTACCATAGCTCCTGAATTACTTTAATTACCTTTTAGAGCCATTCAGGTTGAATTAGTGGTCATCACTCTGTTTTATGGAAAACAATCATTTAAGTATACATGACTTGCAGGATTTCCCTTCATTTGTTTAAGTCCCCTATTATTTACTTAAACAAATGAACTGGTTTCTAGGAATATGCTGAAAAACTAATCCTAATTACTTGTTTCAAAGTATGCATCATTTTTTATATCTCTAGCAAGGCTTATGTGTTTACTCAACTTTTTTTCTGTTTACAAAATATTGCAAATGTGATAAAGCTTCCATCAGACTGAGGAATTGTTATATCGATGCCTTCTAGAAAAGGAAAAGGAAGAAACATGTTTTCTTACATTTCAGGGGGCAAGGAAATGTTTTAAAGCTGAAAAACCTAGTGGCAAGAAGACATTGCCTATGAACAAATTCACAGAAAGAAATAATTAAAACAAACAGGGAAATAATCACTATGTCTAGTAGGAAGTCTTAGATAGAATATTTACCTTTCGTCCTGGGAGTCCTTCACCTGGTGGACCTCTTTCACCCTGCAAGCCCTCAGGACCACGTGGCCCCTGAATTTCGAGAAAAAAAAATCTTGTGAATAGATGGTGTCATATACACACTATTCCCTCTATATAGACAGTCTTCATCAATGTTGTGGAATGTTCCCTTGTGCTCAGTGCTTTCCTGGCACTAAAAAAGCCCCGCTGTTGAGTTTGATTTTTACTTAATTTAGATTCCTCTGCTGAAAAATATAGAAACAGCTTAACTTCAAGCATACTGTTTATTTTCATTGACTTTTTGATAAATTGCATTTTTAGGCCACCCAGCTGAAGTTTTTTCCATAGTATCACATTAGTTAAAACTAAATAAATACTATAAAAACAATCCTACACCAGCATTAAAAATCTTCCCAGAGAACAAATGAGCATAAGATTCAAATCAAGGACATCAAAATAATTCCAATCAATATGGCATAGAATCATAATAAAGCACTAGCACAGTTCTGAAATATCAAATTGCTCTTTTGATATTTCAGAATTTTAAGACTGCATTTTTGATCAGGTATCTGGCATCATAATTTGTTAGGCAAGGTTTTGTTCTCAAAATGCCAAATGTATCTACCAGACCAAGCAGGTTGCTCATTCCCATTGAAGAGAAAACGGAAAACAGAAGAACTGCTATTTGCATGTCAAAGTGAACTATACAGTGCCAGATGGATAATGATCCATCATTATAGTAGTATATGTATTACTATTTATACATTTTAATTATTTTTTAAAAACAACAAAAATGGAAATATGACAAAATAAAAAACATAATTATGACTGTGTATCATTATAACAATAAACAGTTACAATTCTATATATACATGTCTAATGCAAATATTATTCAAATATACACACAGACAGTATTTCTAATAATTTATACAACTATCCTTTTTTAAAATTTACTTTATTCAGTATAAACAAGATCCATATTTCATTATACTTGTCTATACAACCTCTATAGGCAATCTGTTCATAAAAGGGAAATACAATCAGGCCTTCAACCCATTGAATAAATGGAACCATACACTTATTTTTCCAGGGCTGCAATATATGGTATTTCAGCCTTTTAGCCCCAGTAAAGGCACAGAAAATCAATCTATGTTGTTTGATTGTCAGATTCCATGTACATTCTCTGAAAATGTTTTAGTTTCTATCTCATAATCATATTTATACAATTTGTTAATCCCACCCCACAGTTGGTAAATGCAGGAAAGCAACATTGTAGAAACATGTTTTAAAGAAGTATAATCATTATTACATCTCCAATGAACTGTTGTTTTTGACAGTCCCTTTCTATACAAACATAATATAGTGCAATAGTAATAGCACCTAGACTTATATACTTAAGATACTACTCCATTGTGTAGACCAGGGGTCACAAATCCCGGACTAGATTAGATTGTGCAAGCAGTGGGTGAGCACATGAAGCTTATTTGTGTATGCACAGGATTACATTGTGCATGAGAAACCATCCCCTCTCCCACTCCCACTCCATTGCCAGTCTGTGGAACCAAAAAGGCTGTGGACCACTGGTCTAGATAATGTAGGAACCTCCCATTTTTATTGCACTCAAGTCTTAACATCTACATATCCAATTTATTTATTGATAACAAATATCTATAAAAAGTAATAGTAGGATTTAATAAGTTGCTTTAATATTTTAGGTGTTTCAGAATCTGAGAATGCTGCTGGATATTATATTTATTAATTAACTATTCATCACAAATAGTTTAAGCTCCCTCTCAGAGTTCATTGCTATCTCAAAACTCACTTTAAAGATTATAAAACATAAAAGTGTAATTACAATTTTAGAAAAAATATTTACAAATTTACTTACTGTTAAGCCTGGCTCACCAATTCCAGTTGGTCCTGGAAGCCCAATTCTTCCTTCTTGACCTCTATCACCCTTGTAAAATAATTTTTAAAATGAAAATTTTAAAATTGTTATTGCTCCAAACGGATTTTTCAAGACAATTTCTCTACTAGTGATTTATTGCATCATCTAGTTATTAAGGCCCATGATAATCATTGGTCTAATATATCAGTCATGGTTGGATGATTGCCTGCAATGTGGAGACTAGGGACCAGAATAAAATATAAGAGTCACATTTTTAATTTACTTCTTCAAATAAAACTATGTCATAACTAAAAAATTACTATACAATAGAAAGCCTAGGCATCCAGGAAGGTTAAAATGAAATATATTATAAGCAACAGGCTATGTACTATATTGGAATATGTGTAAGTGAATTAAATATAAGTTCCTTCTGAATAAAACATGCATAGTATCAACTTGATGGTGTTAACCATCAAAATAGGTTTATCATATTTTAATTGTTATGACGTAATTGATCACAACTATTCTTTAACATTAAGATAAACTTTGATCCATCCAGCATAACATTTCACTTTTATGACTCTCTGTATTGATATTTACACGTCCCCCAAATCATTATTATCAAATGCTAGAGTGTTCCATCAAATGTTAGAATGCTGAAAACAGTAAAAATAGCAGATTACCACTATATCGTGTGCATTTTCTATCAATGAATCCCATATCCTACCAACTGCAGACACAGAAGCTTTATCAAAGTGACCTATCATAAGAAATAATGGAAGTAATGTAAACAAATTGGACTTCACTACACTATATGCTCTTGTTGAAATTCTGAAGATGCAAAACCTTTCAGAGAAGTAACGGTTAACTTTCATCAATGTCAGAATATCTAAATTCCCCACCCCCAAAAATCTTATATTAATTCTTTATTTGGGCCATCACGGCTAACAAGATGCTTTGCTGTTTACATCCTCCCATCAGTCTTCTCCTATTCTTAGGAACTATGAGAGAGTTATCACAGACATTACATTTTGAATGGCATGAAAGGTTTTAGTACATTGAAGAAGGAACAAGTTGCTATTATTACATTTTAGCTGTCAGAGAATGAGACAATAACAGAGGTGAGTGCAAGATTGCTTTGTCATATTCTGACATAAGTTGGCTGGCTTTACACCTTACATACATTAACTTGTGAGAAAAACATCATTGATTGATTTTTTTAAATGTATCCCTTGCCAACAAAATGGAACTCTGTCTACTCTCTTTTTGATTGCACGTGAAAAGGCATGTCCTACCTCATTGTTCAGGTCAAAGAGGTGTTTTGGTCTCTTCATTTTATTTTGAAGAAATGATGAGTACAATCTCCTTTTGATGGCCAGGGAAAAATTTAGCTTGTTAGAACCGCATATTTAGCTTTTGTTTAGAACCACAGTAGTGATGACACTAAGTGGCAAAATTAGAACTTTTTGGCAGTGGTGAAATCCAAATTTTTTTTACTACCAGTTCTGTGGGCATGACTTGGTTGGCATGGTGTGGCTTGGTGAGCGTGGCTTGGTGGGCATGGCAGGGGAAGAATACTGCAAAATCCCCATTCCCTCCCCACTCCTGGGGCCAACCAGAGGTGGTATTTGCCGGTTCTCCGAACTATTCCAAATTTCTGCTACCGGTTCTCTAGAACATGTCAGAACTTGCTGGATTTCACCCCTGCTTTATGGGTTATTTTCTTTCTTTTTTAAATGTGTCAGGCCTATTTTCATTGTTATTACCACTTAATTTTCCTGAGTTTATATGATTTAAAAAGTAGAAACATAAAACATTGAAAGGCTAAAAAGGGCTCTATTTTCCCATTCATACATGGCAGTAATATACCATGTAAACTGCTGTCCTCTGTCTGCAGTCTATAGAGCTTTGTATGACTTGATGTGTATTACCTTAGGTCCTGGATATCCAATTCCGGGGATTCCTGCAGGACCATAAGGACCTGCTGGTCCTGGCTCTCCCTTAAAATGAATAAAAATTTACTAATTAATTATTTGTATCATGGGAAAATAAATGGTAAGAAATTAAATGTTGGCATTTAGTGTATCCAGATTCCCAGTAGTGCTAACTTGATCCTTTATTAATTTTACTAATTAAAACTTCAGCAGAGTAGAACACTCATTCTCTCATTCCTTCAATTTGTATAACAGCTCAATTTAAACCAGTGACTCTGGACTGCAAACAATCATAAAAACAACTAAAACAGTAAAACACAATAAAAATAAATAAATTTAATGCAGAAAGCAGCTAAGAGATATTATAATCCATCAGTGTCAACATAAGGGGCCCTTGGAACCACAAGCTCGAACATGTGGTTAGAATATAAAATTTTCTTTCACAAATAATGGTTTTACTCTATAAAACATTCTATTAATTCTTCAGTTTCTACTTTTAATAAGATAATTTCTGCATTTATTTTGAATGTTTGTGCTGCTAAAGGAAAAAAATTTATAAGATGGCCCATTCTGAAAATTGCTTTCCAAGTGCTTCCAAATGAAATTTTCAGTTGAATAATCATTCTGGGGAGAACAGTCAAGACGATGTTTTGCATTTATTGGCATCTACCAATAAAGCTTCTTCCATCTTTTTCTTTTCTTAAAGAAAAGTAAATAGAAATCTAATGCCTTTTAACTGTCTGAACTATGACAAAAGCACCACCTTGTGCATGCTGTGGATTACAAGTTTCATAACAAATCACCCATATATATTTATCAGCAATTTCCTGGTTCTTCTGAGTTTTTAAAATTGTTTTTATGAAATTATAAAAACATAATTATTAACATTACTGTAAAATTTATTTAAAACATTATATATGTGTGTGTGTGTGTGTGTGTGTGTACAGTTAATATCTCGGGTTTCTTCCCATGTAATTGTAAACATATCCTTAAAAGGGTAGTAGCGACGTTTC
>JANHZT010006355.1:120920-139827 GCA_032468215.1 Stegonotus admiraltiensis
AGTGCTTTACAGCCCTCTCTAAGCAGTTTACAGAGTCAGCATATTGCTCCCAACAATCTGGGTCCTTATTTTACTGACCTCGGAAGGATTGAAAGCCGAGTCAACCTTGAGGCACTCAGAATTGAACTCCTGCAGTACTGCATTCTAACCACTGCACCACCATGGCTCACAAGTTTCTCCTGCCACTTTTTCACCTACCTGCCTGTGGCACTCATTCACTCGCCCTATTCCAAAGTATCTGGCTATCTGGCTATGGCACCTCTTGGCACCTTCAACCCCAGCATCCATCACCTCATCCACAGCATGTGTGAATCTATAGTATCTACAATGGCACCTGCTCACTCACCCACAGCACCTACTTCCCTGCCCATGGCACCCCATATTGTTCAGGCTCTGTAGCATCTGTGCAGGTCTATAGAGCCTGCTTCTGACCCCTATCCATTTTCCCATAACCGTTATCTGCAGCTCTCACCGGCTGGCCTACTGGCCTGAGACTCCCACCTCTTTTCACGTTGCAGTCAGATGAGACTCCTGCTTAATGACCCCATGGTCCTGGGTTTATGACGGCAACCAGAATTGCTATTGCTAAGCAGTGCAGGCATTTGACATTAAGCTTTACAACTACATTACTAAGCAACAGAAATTCCAGTCTCAATTGCTGTGGATAATTGACTACCAGTACCTGTATGTTAAACTTCTGTTGCCATTATGTGATTTTGCACAATCACAAAACCATACAACGTCTAACAATACATTAGTTTCCTGAAAGTTAAAACACATGTATAAAACCAATTAAATATTTCAAGCTGTAGAAAGAAGTTTGTGATATTTCAGCCTGGTTACATTTCAGATTTGTGATTTTTTAAAAAATAACACTGGCTTTCATTCTAGGTTGCCATCTGCAACATCCTTTCAAAACCAACAATTTTTTTACATGCAGTACAAGATTTAATTGCAAGAATTCAAATAAAAAGTGAATTAAGTCAGGGGGAAAGTATTTAATATGCAAAAAAAAGAGAGAAGAGAATGTGAATTTCATTAGGGTGGTTTGCTTGGGTCCTGGAAATGAGTACACATTTTTTCTTTATCCAACAAGCGTAAGCGGCTCCTTTAATTTAACCATACACAACTTGTTCTCTGAAAATCTGTACAAATAGTCCATGTCAGATTCTGAATTCAGCCATGCAGCAGTCATCTGTTAAGCTATTATGAATGCTGGGATTCCAAGTATTCTTTGGGGAAGCCCAAAATTAGGGACAAAGGGAAACATCAGTAATGAATTATCTAAATACAAAGAAAGGGCATATAACAGTACAGCCATTATATTGTAATGATGATCTGTCCAGAGTGTAAATGGGTCCTTGAAGATTGGAACTGTTCCCTTAATATTTTTCTCAATGTTCCTGCTACATGTCTGGTTATTTCCCCCTAGCATAATTTCTGTCTTTCTCTTGTGTGGAAAAAAAAGTGCTTTTGGCAAACCCTTTTCATCTTTTTCTTGCAAGTGGGAATCTTGTGGGTGATGAGAACTCTGGATGACTCTGAAATTTCTTTGAATGCCTAATCCATTATGGCTTTTTAATCCTTTACAGATGTTCCATGCCATTTTATTCTTTGCCCTGACAAAACTGAATGCCCAGACAAAGCTGTTTCCTTACATATTTACAATCCGAACATATGGTTTCCCTTTTTCCACCAGCTGCTCTGTAATTTGGATTTTCTCTTTAAGGGGACACACATAGAGACACATACATATTTCACTTTATCTTCTACTATGGCTTTAGAATAGATGCTTTCAGTGTCAATGGACAATATGATAATAATATGCTAAAAACTTTATGGATCATATGGGTTCCTGTTTACCAAATTAAACATTTTTAACACAAACCTTTTGTCCACAGATTTAAAAACAATAGAATAGAATAACATTATTGGAAGGGACCTTGGAGGTCTTCTAGTCCAACCCCCTGCTCAGGCAGGAAGCAATGGTTAGTAGGAGAGACTAGGTGCATGTTTAAGGCAGTCTCTCACCATGGAATCATGTTGCCAGTTATTGGCACAAGACAACATCCAAAAAGAATGTTAGAGAGTGAGAAGGCTTGAGAAGCTACATTTGTCATGTTATATATACCAACATGAGATTTACATTAGAACTCTTATTTTCTGAGGAGCTGCAGATTTTCCATTTTTTAAAACTAGGCAATGATTGTTCTGGGAGTACATGTTAATTAATACAGTGTAGTATTGTGGAATCCTTGGTGCTTTCTGACTATGGTTGCAGACATTTCAATACCATACAAGGAATTCACAGCACCAAACTTGCACTGAGTTACAAATACTCTTTTCTATTATGATATTGCATTTTGTATATTTATAATATGATCAACTTCCATACACCAAAGCTTTAAAAATAAAGTGTTGTTCACATTAAACTGTTCTTCTGACAATTAGGTGAAAACAGCCAATATTTTGTTGTTTTGTTTTCTAATTTTTTAAACTTTCTGTTCTAATTTAGAGCTCTGAAATTTCTTGGAGGTCTCTCAACAAAGCCTGCTTAGCTATTTCAAGGTCAGATTGCCCTCTGCTATGACACAGCAGTGCATATTATCTGGGGAAAACAGAGGAGGAATTTGAAAAAAGTCATTAAGACTGGAGAAGCATAAAAGCCCCAATAAATAAATAAAAATAAAACAAATAGTGCTCTATCCTTTTCTTTTTAGAGGACACCATAAGCACAGTGCTGTAATTGCCAGAGAGAAGGAAGAAACATAAACTGCCCGAGTTCCATATCTCTCCCCCCCCTCTCCCTCCCATCCATCCATCCATCCATCCATCCATCCATCTAGCCAGCCAAAGACATGGTCAGCACAACTTTTTATTTTAAAACTGTTTTTTTTATAATGAAAAGATGTGTCTCCCTTGGTTTGATAGGCTGGGCTTTGCACATTTTTAATCAATATATAAATATTGTACAAATCAAATCAAGTCAGATTTAAACTCTGTACCTTTTATGCTCTTTAATTAATGTAGCCCATTTTCCTTATGCTGATATATGATCATAATAAAAATTGATTTAATGAAAAAATTTGCACAATCTGTGTAGGTTGGATGAAGCGTGACCAGCAACTATCCCTTTTTCAGTGATTCTATATTTAATAATACTAAATTCTGTATTGAATAATTCAGTCTTGAAGAAGACGTGTGACTGTTTCTGGAAATACTGCATCTTATTCATCTTGAATGCTATAAGAGTGAACTTGAAGTTATTTTAGTTAACCTTACTGGTTTATTATGCTATTTTATACAATCAATTTGATCCACTTTGGCTTTTGGTTTGATTTTTTAATGAAAATTTATATTACAAATTATGCATTCTACAAACCAATATAATGTACAAATATGAAACTTCACATCAAACAGGATTCTTTAAGAACTATTGATATTGCCTTTTTCCTTACAAAAAAATCCCCACTTTTATATCTTCATGTAGTAAAAATTTTAAACAGAAAAAATAATCAAATAATATTTTTAACTTACTCTGTCTCCTTTTAACCCTGGTGTTCCACATTCTCCTCTGTCACCCTGAAAAAAATATTGTCTATTTCAATCATTTTATATGTTTATGGATCTGAAATACAATAATGCCAAATTGTCATGAAACTAATCATGATTATATACACACACACACACAAAATTTCTGTAAGACAGTTATAAATCATTCAATTTAATCATTGCAGGAAACTCAAGAGAAGATATATATATATATACACACACATACATACATACATACATACATATATACATACATCAGTTCAAAGACTGAATCTAAATCTTGATCCAGAAAGTCAAATGATTATGCTGTCTATATACAAACTCGTATTTAATTTTAAGTACTGCACTTCTGAATATGTAATTACAGTATGTACAAATTATGAGAATAAGATTTTTTTAAAGTCGGTTTACCTTTTCTCCCTTATATCCAGGGTTTCCCTGTTACAAAATAATATTAAAAATTACTTGATTTATCAAAGATATTTTATTAGAAATATAAATAATATAATAAATAGTTGGGCATTTTGGAGAAAAAAATGGCCAAGCCTTAAAAGGGAAGAAAATAAGATTTATACATTTTTACACATATAGCTTTTATATGCAAATATCCCTGATTATTTCAACTTGCATTCATATGCATGAAAATAAAAGAACAGACACTCTTCATTGCCTGGCTTAATAAGTGAGTGCTTCATTATCTTTCTTATACCTGACAGATGGATTATATCAACTTTCCAGACATGTCCTCTAGATGTGTAGATTTCCTACATGTGAATTCTGAGAATATCAAAGTGTGTATTTTTGGAGAGTGTCCAGATATGGGAAGGCTAGTGTGCATATTTGTCTTCCTGTGTCATTTTCCCTAAAATACTAAGAGGAACTCAATAGATAACGATTGGTCACAAATCATCTAATGTGAATGAAAATTTGCAAGCTGGGTCTCTCCACTCTGATTCCACTGTTCTCATACAATATGTGGATGAGTTTTTCTTATCTTATCTTTAGAAGAACAAAACTGAAAGGAGACTAGATCCCATTCTACCCTTTTTAACATCAAAGCTATTAAGTAAAGCAATTACTAGGGTATTTACAATACCCAATACTTTCATTAAAATATCAAAAGCAGCATCACACCATTGCAATACAAGCTCTGTTTATTTATATTTTATTTATTTATCTATCAAATTTGGAGTCTGACCATCTTCCTCAAAAAGCAATTCTACCTCTTTCCCATATGCATACAATATCACATATACAAGAAGGACAGGTTGCAATTGCACTGGACAAGAGTTTGCATAATTTGTTCCCTTTCTGCCCAACTAGGATTCCTCTAGGCAAGTAAAAGAAATAGAACATCCCTTCTTTCAAAACCCCCATTGTGATACTGGAGCAATGAACCAATGGCATCAGATAACAAGCTGGCAGAAAAGATACTAATCAGAAAGCATCTTTTTCAAGAACTGACAGTTCATTATATAGATGGGCTTTTAGCTAAATGATTGTTCTAATTATCCATATACCTCTGAACCTTTTTCACCAGGTTCTCCTTTCTCAGCCTCGCCCTGGAAAAGAAAGGTAGAAACAAATTAAAAATTGTCTTTATATTTGGAAAAAAATATTGCCTTGCATATGCTACATTTAACCAAGTATAGAATCCAACTTTGATTATCATTTTATTTAAATCTATTGACCAAGATTCAAAGCTGTGTACTGATAATTTCACAATGGAATGATAACAAGTACATCTTTCCCACAATCATGTTTATATTTTCTCGCTGATATGGAATCCTTAATTTTAAAAAATGCTTTGAGCATTCCCTTAAGAGCCATTTGGGTGGCCATACTGATTTTGTTTTTCTTCTTAGAATGTCTAACTTTTAAGATTAATTTTATTCTAGCAGATATTAAGGCAGAATTATTAAGAGACCAGATTTTTTGAACTCATAACAGTGGAATTCTGCTGTAAACCAATTCTGCTGTAAACCAAGAACCAATAAGCACTGAGTTGGATCCTAATCATGGGTGAAGAAATATGTTAGGAAAATTGTAATAGTTGATGTATCCCATGGAAAATATGAAAGTAAAAGCACCATAACACAGATTTGAAATAAACATCCCAAAATTACATGGGATGTAGGACTGCTATGTAATTTCTCAACAAAGAATGTGCATTTTTAAGAAATTCCCATTTGGATTTACCTTTTGTCCCTTGGGTCCTTGTACACCTTTATCCCCTCTTCCTCCATGGCCACCCTTAAGAAACAAAGAAACTATATACATTATATACTGATTACATATTAAAGTATGTCTGACTGGCAAAGTGACCAGTGATTAAAGAAATCAACCAAAAATTATGTAGAATAGACACATCATATAGTACATTGGCTTTTTCCATGTGATTGGATAACAACACCAACATTTGTCCAACAAAATCTCAAGACAGATAATAGCTAAACAGGATACCAAAGTTTAAACTCCAAATACAGTTATAATGTTATGAAATAACTGCCTCTATAATCTTAAGGTTTGCAGCTTAAGTTCTTTAGAAGATGCTGCTGCTGCTTCTAAATACACTCATACTTGAATGTATACAAAACTACGCAAAATTGGCTCTTTGGTATACAGTGTTTATATGTTAATGTATTACATGTGTAATAGTAAAGCTTTTGTTAGGAAGCTTTTTTCTCTCTTCCATTTAATCATATCTGATTCTCAGAGATTGCCTGGACAACTCCCTGTGGTTTTCTTGGCAAGTTTTTTCAGAAGTGGGTTGTCATTGCCTTCTTCCTAGGGCTGAGAGAAAGTGACTGGTCAAAGTCACCCAATTGCCTTTGTGCCTAGGACAAAACCAGAACTCACAATTGTTTGTAACCTGATATCTTCACCACTCCACCAATCTAGCATTCTTAAAAGTTTTTACACAATTGAAATTTAAATCTATCTTCTGGATGGATTTTATGTTTTGTTCTTTGTTGATTCTTTCCTTTCTTATCTATTTTCAAATATTAATATATTATCCTTAAAGCTTTTTGAGATTATTATTTACTCTCATGAACTATCAGTAGAGAAAATCTCACATTTCTTATTATGCTACACACTTACAGGTGGTCCTGGGGGCCCTTGGTCACCTTTCTGACATTCACAGCTCTTTCCACACTAGAAATTTTAGGAAACATTGAAACATAAATAAATTGATATTGGAAATGAAGACAACAATTTGAAATTACCAAATCTGAATTCACTTAGGAAACAATCCTGCACAAATAAGTTTGTAGGTATTATTTATTTACCTTTATTCAAAAGTGGCTGTAGAAACTATTTATTTATTTATTCAACATTATTGCAATCCATTGTATGTTATCAACATACTGACAATTAAAACAATGTCCCAATTGTTAAAAATTAAAAAAAAATAATGGCAAGTTTGTGAGCAAAGAACATCTAGACGCAATATAGCCATCAGCTTCCCCATGGATGCCCAAGATTGAATCAATTTTCAGGGCCTTCCAAAATTCTAACAAGAATGGTGCTAACCTTGCCTTAGGGGAACGATGTTCCAAAGTTTGGGAACCACAACAGAAAAGGCACATCATCTGGGTCACATCAAATAAAATTCTTTAGGAGACAAGACTCACAATATACTCCTCCTACAGGACCCGATGGGACAAGATACAATTGGCAAGAGGAAATTCTTAAAAAGTCTGGCCATATAGATTTTTAAAGCTCAAAGCCAGAACCTTGAATTGTACCTGGAAGCAGATCAGCAGCCAATGCAGGCCACAGAATAGAGATACAACCTGTGCCATCCTATAGGCACAGAAAACTGTTCATGGAGCTGTATTCTGTACCAGTTAAAGTTTTTGGATACTCTTCAAGAGCAACCTCATGCATTACAGTAATCCACTTCATATTAAAAACAAACTATGGGAAACAATGTTGAAGAACCAGAAGAGCCAGAATCAACCGAGATGTTGTCATTGGAATAGTCCCAGGTGCTCTTGCCTCTACATCTGGAGGTTGGAAGGAGAGGCTAAACCCCTCTGTAGCTTCAGATAATATGTAATGCTAGGATTTAGGTAAATAAACTCTTGCTACAAATTATGGTTAAGACATTCTAACTCATCTATAATGTAACAATTTAATGCTATACTCCTGGACTAAACCCTAGGTCTAGCTACATCATAGTTTAGCCATGGTTTGATGTATAGACTACATCTAGCTCCATTTATTCGAGGAAGAAAGACATACAGTAAATCATAGTTTACCAATCATAATGGCTGGGTTTAGATACTATGCTAGACCAAACCATTCATAGACCAAATGGTTGAACAGAGTACATAAAATGATCTTTTTGTAAGTATCAATAGAAGTCACAACAGTGTCATATGTGCGATGATGTCATATGTCACTTAGCCGTCTTGCCGATGCTCATGATGTCCCTTCAAATACAAGCCCAGTATAGCAACTATCTGGCAGCTGAAATCCTATCTTCACCTCTCCAAAGAAAATGTGACTTGATTCTGCAGCCAACATATTATATTTAGTTTGCCTTTCAACCTATTGTACAAGCAGCAGAATCATAAACAAGAAACAGCTGTACATTCCTGAACTACTGAATTATTCATAACACAGAAGTATTTTTACTTTGTAGAGTTTTATCTGTGGAATTCAAGCTTCTGAGAACTGTTCATTTCTCCCACTGTTCATTCACTCTTTTGGTTCAAAGCTCAGATTACCATCTCAAATAGAAAATTACTTGAAAAATTTAGAACTGCTGAATTTCTTCAAAGATACATTGCATGGCAGTTTCAGTTGATTAACTCTTTGCAAGTGAATAAAGATAACGTTAAGCAAGAGGGAAGGGCTGGAAAATATTACATTTTTACTTGAATGGAGTAAGTAAGTCAAAGAAAATATTTTTAGGTAGTGTAATATACACATTACACCAAAATGGTAATCCACTGCATGTTCATAAAACAACTCCCACTTACCCTCTCTTCAAATAAAGTGGCCTGAAAAATTAGAAGAAATAATAGATTAGCTTAACATGATATTTCGTTCATTGATTGCTAGCCTAAATTTTAAAAAAATATTTGATTAACTTATTGAACATAGGCATAGCACTTTCGCCATGAATGTATAAAATCAGATACAATAAGCTTATGAGATAAGCTTATTGAAATATAATAAATATTAATAAAAGACAATAAAAAGATAATGGAGAAAAGAATAATAATAACAATAATTTATTAAACTTGCATGCTGCCTGACTTTTAATTATACTGGGGGGTATTTCTTTTCTAATCATGCTATTTTATTTTACCATCTCTTGTCTGAATCACCACCTCCTATTCCTTATTTTACCTATTCCTGCCATTCTAAGTTTCCATGCAAATAGAATCATGTACTCATTTATTTTAATTTAATTTTAATTTTAATTTATGGGAATGATAAGGATGAATAGAGTCAATACATTTAAACAGGAATTTAGCAAACAGGAATCAAGATACTATAAAGACCAGGTAATATATGCATACATGGAAAAATCATCTGTGTTGCAGCTGCCAAAAAGGCCCACACAATTCTAGGCTGCATTAACAGAACAATAGAATCAAGATCACGTGAAGTGAATACCACTTTATAATGCTTTGATAAGACCACACTTGGAATATTGCACCCACTTTTGGTCACCTTGATATAAAAAAAAGTTTATTATAGTCTAGAAAGTATGTAGAAAAGAGCAATGAAGTTGATTAGGAAACTGGAAGCTAAAACATATGAAGAATAGTTATGGGAATTGGATATGTCTAGTTTAATGAAAGGAAGGACTAGGGGTGACATGATAGCAGTGTTCTAATATCTAAGAAGCTACCACAAAGAAGAGGGGATCAACCTATTCTCCAAAACAAAAGACAGAACAAGAAGCAATGGATGCAAACTAATTAAGGAGAGAACCAATCTAGAACTAAGGAGAAATTTCCTGACAGTTAGACCAATTAATTAATGGAATAACTTGCCTCCAAAAGTTGTGGATATTCCAACATTGGAGGTTTTAAAGATCGGATAACCATTTGCCTGAAATGATATAGGGTTTTCTGCTTGAGCAGAGGGTTGGATTAGAAGACCCCCAAGGTCTCTTCCAACTCTGTTATTCTATTACTCTGTTATTCTGTGTGAATGCTAGCCTAAAATTATCATTTAACAAATTAAAAATTAATGCAAAAGTGGCTCTTTCACCAATTATAATGATACTGGTTCCACATTAACTCCAAAAGCATGGTCAACATTTCTTTTCATGGCAATATAACAAACCATAGTAAAAGCTTGGAAAATATCTACTCATGAATATTTGTTTAATGGAATGAACTGATGTGATTGTATAAACGGTTATTATATAATTGATTTAATGTAATTTTAATATTTTTTTTGTTTAATTCAGTCTTACTGATCATTTTCTAATTTTATTTTGATTTTTCTAATAGGATTTAAGAGTTCAGAATAAAAACACCCTGCAAGTTTTATCTATGGGTCCACTGGGATTCAGATTCTTCCCACTTTTCTGCTGTCTAATTCTGGGAATACCGTAGCTGAAGAACAGTTCCTGGCATTTTTTTAAAAAAAGAGAGAAATAAGTGATCTGTTGAGAATTTTTAAAAAAAAGTATAGGTAATATGTGAAATGTAATGTAGGTTGTTACTTACTTATGCATCCATTGTTTGAAATTCTTTCTACATCAGAAACATTTAATGATGCAGGAAACAATTTAACCTTGATAATAAACAGTTGCTCATGTAAACAGACTAAAATAAATTGGGCCATATTGGCTGATCTTTTTAGGTCCTGATTCTGAAAAATAATCTTAAACACTGAAAACTATTGCTTTTTAAATAGAAATATCAATTCCTCTCCACACAGAGCTGAATTGATGGGAAAAGCTGCACCTTGTTAAAAACTATCTTTTATTTTTTCCGGTCTTTGATGTTTCTAGAGTTTCAAGGACAAGTACATCAACTGATCTCAATTTGTTATTTTTCATGACAGTTCTTATTTTTTAAGTCTTGCTGGTAGATTGTGCAGCTTCTAATACTCCCCTGTGTAATTCTATTATGAATTTTGATCTTGTATTATGTCTAGTGCTCCTTTCCGAACTAATCATATCCTGTTTATTTTCTGTATTGTTTTTATGTATGATATTCTGGAGTATCAGCCATACAAATTTGGTCTCTATATGCTTTATTTATTCCATGTAGAAAGTACACTCTTGTTACATTTAATTTTATAATTTCTAATTTTATATAAAATATATTCTAATTCTAATACAAATATATATTTTATTTACAAATCACTGTACACCATGATTTAACTTACCAAATAAGACATCATTACTGGGTTTCATAATATGCTAATTCAGTGCTACTTGTGGCTTATAATGTTACACTAAGTCCTTTGCTAAATATTAATGTAGCTCAGTGGCTGGGTTCACATAATACAGTAATCCTTAAATCTGGGTTTTAAAAACATAATTGCTACATTTCTCACCAACCAGGGTCAAGGTTGACTCAGCCTTCCATCCTCTCAAGGTGGGTAAAATGAGGACCCAAATTGCCAATCAGCAATATGCTGACTGTAAACCACTTAGAGAGGGCTGGAAAGCACTGTAAAGTGGTATATAAGACTAAGCGCTATTGCTATTTTCCAACCATTGCCCTGGTTGAAATTACTCCTTTAGATTCCAAGGTCATTCCCACATGCCATTACTGTCCTTATATGGGATACAGAATAAATCAGCATGAACACCCTTGCATTGATAGGGAAAGCAAGAAGGCAGAATTATGAAATTAAGGTAGTTCTTTCATGACACAAATCCTGATCTTTGATATTGCACGATGGAGCAATACTGGGACACTACATTCATCATTCTGTAATACTGTGGGAATGACCTTGGGAGACAGGAAGGAGAGCTATAGACTGGGCAATTGGCATATAAAAGTTACCTCTGCCCACAGAAGGAAGAAGGCCTGGGAAACATTTCAGAAAGGACTCTTCCTAGTTTTCCAGAAAGTAAAAGGAAAGGAGGAAAGAAATTATTTTAGCCTTGCAAGATTTTGTTAATGTAACCTTATAATAAATAGAGAGCTAGTACTCCTGTTTATGTTTCTTCTTAGACAACCTTGCAGGGCTAACACATTTTGACAAAAGTAGCAAAATCCTATGGATGCCTTTAATAGTAATAATAGCTGAATGTGGAAAATAACGTTTTGATTCTGAATTCCATTCTAGTTCAATGATTCCATGGTATCAGGTCTGGTCTAAACCAGGGCCATACAACATATGGTCCATTTAGCAGGCTTATGCGGCCCACTGGCATTTTTTGAAAAATAGTTCACCACCACTAAATGTCACCATGTTAGGAAGAATGTGCTGCCACTTAAACTTTTGTCCTCCAATGTCCTCATGGGCAGTGCCAGCTCCAACACTTGCCACCACATGCCTAGCTGCCAAACAGGTGTTCCTTCTTGGTCTGCAAATATATTTAAGGTGGCGATCTGGCACTTGCCCTTTTATTAACTGTGTAAATGAAAGTAAAAACATATCTATTCAGCTAGAATTGGCCTGTCTATGTTTAACTCTACAAATAGGCAATCTGCAGCTGAGTATTTTAACCTATTTTTCTTTGAAATGAAGGCTGCATACATGGAGTTTCCACATATTCTCCAATTCAGGGATGGACTTGAAGCATACTGGATTTGTTTCAGGTACATTGAGATATCACTGTGTTTTGATCAACTCCCAAGGTTTCTTATTTCTTTTATAGTAAAATTTAGGAAATGGAGTTGCAAATTTGAGGAATTGTTGTTGTGTTCAGCATCCTTTTGGGATGTTTCATTTTATTCACTGGATTCATACTTAGCAAAATGTACTGTGCAAATCAAACAAGCCTATTAAACTAGAAGCAGTTCTTCACTGGTGCAAAGGACAAGCAAGGTTTATTAGGAGAAGTTATATACAATGGTTGAAAGCCTGCATAATTCATCTTTTTGTTTCAGAGGTCAGGAAAAAATAAGAAGGAAAAGAATATTCTAGGCTTCCTATAGGAAGCAGGCTGAAGAGAAAAGCTATTTCAGTAGGTAGAGCAGAGCAGAACAAAGCAACACAAAAACAAACAAAGAAGGAGAAGGAACTGCTTGATTTCTAGCTTTACTTTTAATGTCAACAGGGTAAAAAGTGCCAAGAGTAGATGCATCTGGAGCAGCATCTCAAAAACACACACACACACACCAAAAGGAAAAAGGAGTTGCAAACAAGATGGCCAGTAGACAAAACAAAAACTCTGGAATGCTTGCAGAGACAGGGAGTGAATCTCTGGCAACAGAAGCAAGATTCAAAGAGGAAGGAACTCCAAAAACTGAGGATGACCAGAGAAAATAAAACAAATGATCTATTTAGCTACTGGAAAACCTATAGTTTGTATCTGCCTTTGATGATGGGCCTGAAAGTGTGTGCAAAGATGAGTCAAAGAAAAATACTTGCCACAACACTACTCTCTCTATTTATAATACTCAACATTTGGGATATTTCTCTACTAGCAGTATAAAGCATGTGTGTCATAAACTATTACTATAATGTTGATCTTCCATTCCGCCCTTACTCTGAGACTGCCTTCTTTTTCATTCTGCAGAAGCATATTTTCTTCCTTCTCTGACATTCCCTTGCTCTTGAAATGTATCAAAGTTTGAGACAGGACAACTTCTAAAGAATTGTAGACCTAATTCTTGGCCATGACAATGGTTAGTGAAGCAAGGAACTGGATACTTGTCTTGTCCACCAACAAGTAGACATTGGTAGGGTGTCATCAACAAGTTACTGAAGAATGTCTGAAGGTTGTGATGCTGAAATGCTTGGTGATGAGCAGGGAGGAGGGCAGGAAAGGGCTGGGAATGAGGGGCAGCAGATTCCAGACAGCTATAACTTTCATAAGGACTCTCTGAGGTCTAAACAAGCAAATAACCATTTCAGTAATGATTGGTGGTCAAGTTAGAGTAAGAAACACAATAGATATGAATTGGATTGATATCTTACCTTTTTAACAAAGAAAAATAATACTCAAAATAACTAATAAACAAGAATAAGTTAGAAAGTTTATAGTAAAACAATTAAATAATGGCATTTAATTGTGATTAGTTGATCAATTGCATTCTTATAATTATACCATTTAAAATAAATAATTTAAACAATTAAAAACTAAATGAGAACAATATAATTGTGTGTGCAAAAGTTATAAAATAGTAAATAATAACTCTGACCAGTAAGTAGCTTAAATGCAAGTTTGAACATGTGCTTCTATTTCCAAAAATAGTCTATCCTTATATGTTGGCAAATGCCATAGCATAAGTTTATTTGCACAATCCTAAAATCATGCCGCCCTCCTTTTCTGAAGCCTTCCAACTTTAACAACAATTAACATGAATTAAAGTTTAAAAATACTTACCAACTGGTTCCTTATTTTATCTGAAAGGCTGGACTCATTCAAAATGAATACAGACTTCCCTGGAGAATCACCAGATATCAAATGCAGCTTGGTTTTATTGACATCATTAGACAAACCAATCGTAATGAAAGCTATTCCAAAAGCTCTGGCCTTTTCTGATATGTCTTGAATGTCAGGACTTTTGGGATGGTCAATACCATCAGTCATTAGCAAAACCACTTTGATGCCTGTTTTACGACCTTCTGCTTTGAGCAGCTGAGTTGCATTAGAAATAGCATAGTAGGAATAGGTGCCATGCCCAATGTAGCTCATTTCATTGACTTTTTGCTTAAAAAACGGCAAGTTTCTCCACACTGAAAAAGGACAGTCAATTCTGACAGTACTACTAAACTGCATGATGGCCAGTTTGATGTCATATCTGAGAGCATGGGTGGGCTTCATGAGGAAGACTTTATCACTTAAGAGGATAGCAAACTCTTTCTGCTTATCAAATAATATACCCTTTGCACTTTCAGAACTATCCAGAACAAAGATGATGTCAATAAAACAGACAGAATCTAAAAAAGACAAGATTAGAAATGACATGTTGAGAAAAGTCATACATTATACATTAAAAAAGCAGCATTGTGATTCATGTACAAAAGGAATGGGGCTGCTTTAATAATTTTTATTCTTCGTTCCATGGACATCACTATCAAGACAACTATGGTGAAACTTCAAAGGATATTGATGTACAACAGGATTTGCATACCTCTATATTACCAGTTGTTTTACACGTAAATGTGGACAACTTGTGAAGCAGAAGAATTTTCTACCCGATGCCCTCAGTTAGAGGGGGTACAAATTGGTACAATAAAACATCAGTAAAATTGTCTATGGAGATTCTCAATCATCCAGGTCATGGTTATCCTGAAGGTGCTTTTTGTCAAAAGGCAACTTTTTTTTTCATTTGAAAACATTCTGCTTCTCATCCAAGAAGCTGACTGTAGGGGAATAGAAGGATTTCTATTCTTTGCAGTCATCCAGTCATTAACACTCTGAGGTTGTTAGCTCTCTAAAATTTGTTGAAGCCTGTATTCAGGTTTATCTGTATCCTCAGAGTCACCTGAATCAGAGGGCAAACGAGTGTGGATTTTCTTGGGAATGAAGGAATAGACGATTCTCAAGAATGTTCCACACCCATTTGCACTCTGATTCAGAGTGCTAATGACCGTATGATTGCAAAGAATATACATCCTTCCATTTTCCTTCAGACAGTTAGAACTGAAGATGCTTCTTGGATGAGAAGCGAAATATTTAAAAAAAACAAAAAACAAGAAAGTCCAGTTATCTTTTGAAAAAAGCACCTTTGGACATCAGTAAAATTCCTTCCCATCCATTATATATCAAATCTTCTAGGCCTAAACATGGTTTGCTACCAGAAGAATACTAAATAGCATGCTAATAAGATAATATAGTTCCAATTAAGGAGAAGCTAATAAGTTGTACTAACTGCATTGATGTAAAGAATGAGGTTCATGTTTTAACTTTGTTCTCATATAATAGAATAACTGCAGTAAATGCATGGAAGTAAATGTATGGAATAAGGAAGTTTTAGAACATAAAATTCCTTTTTGCTTTGGTACATCTCTTCTTAAGCATGAAACAAAACCTGGCACCCCTTAAAAAATCTCATTAAGCCTCACCCAATATCTTGGAATGCTGGAATGACCTTGGGAATAGTTTATCCAATATCCCCTTGCTGAATACAGAATCTGAAATATCAGATACAGCATTCCTAACAGATCATGCCCAGTTTCTATTTATACAGTATAACTCCTTCTGAAATAGTCTGTGTCACTGTTGAACATTCATCATTTTTAAGATGATTTGCTTAGAGCTGTTTCACAATTCACAATTGTACAATTCTGATTTACAGAATTACAAACTAGAATGGATCATTTAGATGACAAATTAAAAATTATGATGTCCTGCCCTAGAGAGAAAGAGCACCATGGAGAGAACAGATATAGCATTTTAATATTTGTTATATCACAGGTAGCCTTCAACGTATATAAATAATTCACAATTGTAGGGAGATGGAACTTCTATTCTACAATTCTTTTATATTATTTCACCCAACGTATTAAGATATTATTAGATCAACAGCTCAATATAATCCAGTGGCAATGACAGCCATGTTTATCAAAAGATATGATTAGAACCAGCTGAATGTCTTCCAAACCATTCTGAAAAAATGCTTGTGGGCCCTATATGGTTTTCAATGCATATTCCATGCATCATGTCTGCCATTAGAAAGAGATACACATTCAGAAGAGAATAACAATATCCTTTGTAATCCACTGAGGATGGAAATATAGAATTCCATGAGATTTGTAAAGATACAAAATGCAGATAAAGAAACATATCACTCTCCCCTAGGAATCTCTCATGCAACCTATAGCACTTCCTTTTCGTTTAAAATGCTTATATCAAATTCTAAGAATTTACCCTGAAGATTGTCTTTTCTTGCTAGAGGACTTAACCTTTGTCCCTTCCTTCTGTTTTGTCCATATACTACATTGTTTATTGCAATGGCCAAAACCAAAAGGTAAAGGACGGAGTGTTTTTTCCACATATTGACTTGCATTCAAAATCCAATGACTGCTTACTGCTCCTGCTAATAAAAAAAAAAGCCATTAACTTTTCATCATGTTAAAAAGCCCAGAATACTGATTTGTATGGAACATTATTAAATGATTATACAAGTCTACAACTTTGAAATTAAATTGCAGTATTTCATTATTTAAATTAAACTATCTCATCTTCCTATTACTATTAGGCCTTGAAAAAGCTGTGTCTAAATTCTTTTTATTTACTTCATTTTATAATCTATTTCATTTTGCTGTAACTTTTTCTATTGTAAGCTTCCGTAGAAACATAAAGAGAGAGAAAAAACAAGGAAAAACCATTCTAAATAAGAGAAAATACTTGTGCATTTTTTCCTTCTGGCTGATATATCAGATTTCTAAAATTGTAAGTTTTGCAAATTTCACAAAACTTGCTTATTTCTCATATTTTTCTGAAGTATTCATAAATATTTTGTGCTTTTCTGTTTCAAGATAACAGGATGAAAATGGCTTGGATTAGGTAATATAATTATTAGCATCATCCTTTTTTAAAAAATTAATCAGCTTCTTTTTTTTAGATGTGTAAAAGAATGGCTGAAAAGACTCCCATTTCTGTTACTTAATCTTGAAAAAAAAAATCAGACCACTTTTCTCTGAAAAAAGGGTGCTGTGTAAATGTGCTCCAAAACTGCATTTTTAGCAGACACAGTCATTTCAATCAGAATCCATGTGTAGCACTTAATTTTATTCAGAAAGAAAACTGTTTGGCAATGAAATGCATTCATTAAAAAATACCTACAACATAGAAGATACAGATAATACAAAGTATATTACAAAACAACTAATTTTGTAGGATTGCGAAATTTATTCTGCCTTCAGTGGGGCTTACATGCAGACAACTGGATATTGGACTCGTCCTAAATACTCAGAGCATCAATAATTAACTTATGACACCAATCTAAAATTTCCAATCCTATGATTCACTGATAATGCCAAAAAGAATTTTATGTAATATTGCAAAACTCTATCCCCTAACAGAAAATAATGCCTTCTTTTCTACTGGTACTATACTTATATCGCTATTTTCAACAATTGTTAAAAAGCAGTTGGTTGTTGATCATATCATTAAAATTAAAAATAATATGCTTTGGATTTGCATTTATTTTGCTAAAATAAATAATTTTTATCATCATCATCATCTCATCATCATAATCTTACCTTACTTTAGAAAGCACTGAAGCTCAAACTGGAAACTAAATAATTTTAAAGTAAATAGCTTGAAAATGCATTCTGGGGATAGGGAATTAGTTTTCTTTCCTTAACAATTGCAGTAGTTCTGGAATAACTAATTAGTCCAGATGCAAATAATAGTACCTTGCATCTGGAACTTGATCCTTGACTCATTTTTCATTGCTCCAAGCTGAATGCAGAATGGTTAGGCATTTGGCCAGATCTTCTAGCTGGGTGGACACACTAAAAACGTTAAAGGAACAGCTTTTCTGAGAATTTGCTTTACAAGTAGCTTGTTCATTACTATACAGTTTTTAATTTTTTAAAATTTTTTAACAGCAGTCGCAATATTTAATTAGCCAAAATGTTCCATAAACCCAGCAAAAAAGAGGAATAGAAGAAAGATGGAATTGAAAAACAACGAAGTTATACATAGGAAGCTATAATAGCATCAGATGAAGTATTTATGTAAATCATAGTAAGTTATAATTTTATTATCAAGGCTTATTAAATAATCCACAGTTTGTACTGGACATCAAACAAGTAAACCACATTAAGCTTGCATCATATAAAATAACACATTTTTAAAAATAATATACCAATATCATTTAAAGAACTATAAGTCATAAGACACTAAATAAAAAATGAAAAATAAACACATTTTAGACCTTGAACTATCTCTCTTAAGGTGATCAGAGAGAAGGGCACATGGTAGAGAAAACAGTCTTGTAGATTTGTGGTCTCCAAAGTGAGGTATTTGCCTTACTGTGTAGCCAAGACAATCCATGGACAAGTAGCAAGAAAATATTGAAATATTGTTCATTCAGTTTTATGTAATGATCTGTGAAAATAACTTCAGGAGAAGGAAAAATTATAGCCTAGACCCATGATGGCGAACCTATGGCATGGGTGCCACAGGTGGCACGCAGAGCCATATCTGTGGGCACGCAAGCTCAGCTCCGGCATGCATGCGTGCGCCAGCCAGCTGATTTTTGGGCCTTCTGGGCCCACCAGAAGTCAGGAAACA
>JANHZT010006355.1:139927-162640 GCA_032468215.1 Stegonotus admiraltiensis
TGAGGACCTGTATACTGCACGAGTCAAAAAGAGGGCTGTGAAAATATGTACAGACCCCTCACATCACATAAACTGTTTCAACCCCTACCCTCAAAACAACTCTATAGAGCACTGCACACCAGAACAACTAGACACAAGAACATTTTTCCCCGACACCATCACTCTGCTAAACAAATAATTCCCTCAACACTGTCAAACTATTTATTAAGTCTGCACTACTATTCATCTTCTCATCATTCCTATCACCCATCTCCTCCCACTTATGACTGTATCTTTATATCTTTACAGTTTACATTGATTGTTCCCTAATATGATTTAATTGCTAATTTGTACTCTTATAACTATCAGTAAGTGTTGTACCTTGTGATTCTTGACGAATGTATTTTTTCTTGTATGCACACTGAGAGCATATGCAAATTCCTTGTGTGACCAATCACACTTGGCCAATAAAGAATTCTATTCCATTCTATTCTAAATGATAAAATAAGTAAGGGATCTGCTCTTATATGCTTAATGGAAGTAGTTATAAAATAAATAGAAAAAAGCTTCCTAGGCCCACTCCATTGATGTCAAAAACTGAATGAAGGGAGTGAAATTTTCCTGGATATCCCAATAGCTGTTGATACTACCAACTTCTGGACTGGCTGGTGTTGAGGCATTCACAGTAATTGCAGCCCTTCCTGCCAGGACACATCCAGAAAATTGTGTCAACAGGCTGCTTTTAACATATAGACTATGGTGTTCCACAAGTTTCCATCTAATCCTCTAAACTTTATCCTGTATTCTTGTTTATAGCAGAAAGTAATAGATATGAAATGACATGGCTATATGCATATGCAGAGGAGATATATAACAATTCTGTCTATCCTGAGAAATATTGCTTGCCATCTTCCCAGTTTTGGCCCATGTATTGAGGAGCTGAGATGAAGCCTGATTTCTGTGGGATTGCATGTCCTCAAGAGAAAATTTATACAACACCAATTAGTGGCCCATCGGCAATCCATTTGTAATTGGCAATAGTAGTCTGCCCTTTGGTTAAATCTTATTTTGATTATTGCAATGGAGTGAGATGGCTCATGTAAAGCCAGTGGTGGGATCAAAATAATTAAACAACCGCTTCTCTGCCCTAATGACTGGCTAGGTAGGCGTGGCCAGGTGGTCATGTGACTGGGTGGCTGTGGCCAACTCATCACACCCAACCCTGCCTCCCAGCCACTCTCCCTTTCCTGAAGCCTTGGGCCTATACGCAACACTACCAGAAATGAAAGGGTTAACCAATCCTCGGTTTCCTGGTGCAAATGCCCCCTCCCCAGTGAAAGGATGGGGACAGACCAGCATAGCATTCTGCTCCCATCACCAAGGAAAATAAGACATTGGAGGCTAAACTTATTAAAAAGCAATATATTATGTCATAACAGCCAACATTTCACACCTGAGGTGGCAGAGGTAATAAATCCCATTGACTCCTCAGAAGCAATTTACAATTAAAGCCCATTTGCGCCCCAGGAGCATTATGAAATCTCCAGAACCGTAAAGCCTACAAACTGGAAACTTGGCACGGATGTTCCTCTTTGCTTCTAGGTGCTCGCTTAGGAAGGATTTTTCGAAACAACCATCAGATCATTAGTATTTCTTATATTATTATTAACACACTCTGATGCTAAGGAGTTAGACAGTCTACTTCCCCTCCCCACCTGAAAATAACTCTGTTCCAACTGCCACTTGGGCGTGGCCAGCACGTGACTCATTGGCCTACAGGCTGGGAGTTTGGAGAGGATCAATGGGGCCAGCCAGAGGGAGAGAAAGGGATAAGATAGGAGAGGCATCTGTGGGGCAACCCTGAGGTACAGAAGGGGATAGGAGAGAATCAATAAGGCCAGCCTGAGGGAGAGAAAGGGGATAGGAGAGGCACCTGTGGGGAAAGCCTGAGGGAGAGAAGGGGATAGGAGAGGATCAATGGGGCCAGCCTGAGGGAGAGAAGGGGATAAGATACAGTGTTTCCCCAAAAATAAGACAGGACCTTATTTTCTTTGGAACTCCGAAATAAGGGCTTGGCCTTATTATTGGGGGGGAGAGTGTCTTATTATTTTGGGGGTGGAGGAGGCGGCGAGCATGGGACTGGATGTTCCATTGTTGCTACTGCCTCCCCTCCCTCTTCTTCGTGCTGGCCGAGTGGCTGGCCGCTACTGCCCTGATGTGTCCCGCTGCCACCACTGACTCATGGAGCAGGACTCTGCAAGGCTTGTTGTGCCATTGCATGCACGAACTGCAGCACTGCTGCGAGCCTCATCATACTGACATAGCTGGCATCCTGCCGCTTGCAGATGCGCCAGTATGTCAAACCTCACGGCAGTGCTGCCATTCATGCGAGCAAGGACACAAGCCTTGCAGAGTCCTGCTTCACGAGGCAGTGGCAGCGACGCAATGAGTCTCACAAAGAATCATTTCTGACAGGTGGGGCGGGAGAGAAGTGAGACATGTGGAGCAAGACGTGGCTCCCCTTGCCATCTCTTCTCCCCCCGCCCTCGCCAGGCATGGCAGGACTCCTGCACCTTGCTTAGCCACCCGTCCCCTTTAGGGATGCAATTTGAGGGTGGCAAATGGGCCGGGCGAGATGCGGGACACCCGTCTTACCTTTCAAGCTCTGTGGTGTTCCTCACCATTGTGTTCAGAGAAACACGTAAAAGAAAACTTCTCGTAAGTTCAATCAAACTTCTAGAACTCATCAGAAGTTTTCTTTTACAAGGTGCTTCCCTGGACACAACAGTGAGGAATGCCACAGTGCTAGAAAGGTAAGACATGTGTCCCACTTCTTGCCACCCCCAAATTGCATCCCTAAAGGGGGCGGGTGGCTAAGCAAGGGGGGCAGAAGAGATGACAAGGGGAGCCACGTGTTGCTCCATGTGTCACATCTCGCTTCTCCCCCGCCCCACCTGCCAGCCCTCTCAATAAAGAGATGGCGGGGAAGGGAAGCAGCCAGGCTGCTGTTGCCATTGGGTGGGGTGGGACATGTTGGGCCATGAGACATGCGTCTTACCTTTCCAGGTCTGTGGCGTTACTCAACGTTGTGTCCAGGGAAACATATTGTAAAAGAAAACTTCTCGCGAGTTTGAGAAGTTTGATATGATGAAACTCGTGGTAGTGCTGCAGTTCGTGCATGCAATGGTATAACAAGTCTTGCAGAGTCCTGCTCCACGAGGTAGCAGTGGCAGTGGTACACGTCAGGGCAGCAACGGCCAGCTGCTTGGCCGGTGTGAAGAACAGGGAGGGGAGGGCATGTTTCCCCCCTTTCCTCCCCTCCGTCTTCGCCTCCTCAACTTGTTTTGGTTGTGCACCAAGCAACCAGAGGAAATGGTGGGACCGGCTGCACATGCATAAGTAGTTGGTGGTGGGCTTATTTTTTGGGGGGGGGGCTTATTTTAACGCATGTGCTGAAAAGCCCGATTGGGCTTATTATCCGGAGAGGTCTTAGTTTTGGGGAAACACAGTAGGAGAGCCCTCTGTGAGGCAAGCCTGAGGGAGAAACGGGGGATAGGATAGAGAGGCTTCTGTGGGGCAAGCCTGAGGAGAGAGGCTGATCGTAACTACTCATTAACTTTCAAGCTGTAAGTGTCAATTTATCAAGCCCAATCACACAGTTTCGTAGTGGAGCATGGCTATTCAGCTAGTAATAAATAAATAGCAGAAAAAGGATTGACAATGCTTCTGTGCAAGCAATTCTGAAAGAGACTAGGGTAAAGCTGGATTAACCCCTTCCTTCCTTCCTTCCTTATCTTCTTCCTTCCTTCTTTCCCTTCTCCTTCTCCTTCTCCTTCCCATCTCTTCCCCCCTTCCCTTCCCTTCCCTTCCCTTCCCTTCCCTTCCCTTCCCTCTTTTCTTTCTTTTTTGGCCTGTTTTTTGGCCATTTCCCAGGTGTTTTCCTAGCGTTTTCCAGACTGTTTTGGCGGCAGTTTTGGGCATTTTTGGGGCTGTTTATGGCCACTTTTGGGACTATATTTGCCCAAAGAATGGCTGAAAATGGCCCAGAAAATGGCCTGAAAATGGCTGAAATATGGGCCCAAAAAACAGTCAAAAACTGCCCCAAAAATGGCCAGCCAGTGGTGGGATTAGCTGGTTCGCTGAACTGGGCAGAATTTTAACAACTGGTTCACCTGAACCAGTCTGAATCAGCTGAATCCCACCTTTGTGTAAAGCCCACTGCAGTAGTCAAGATGGGTTACTCTTGAAAAGTGTTTACAAATTTCAACTGATGCCAAATAAGTCAGTTAAGAGCCTAACAAGACATAATTGTTTTATCTGGCATAATTTAATGGGTATTAATATTAGCATGTAAAGTATTAAACAATTTTGGGCCCACTACTTGAGAAACTATCGTATTTTCTTGAAAATAATACCAGGTCTTATATATTTTTTTGTCTCCAAAAGAGGCACCAGGTCTTATTTTGGGGGGAAGCCTTAACAGCTTACCTTAGGACCACCGCAGCCAGGCACCCCATGCCAGTGGTGGGCTGCCCCTGGTTCGCACCACTTCTATAGAACCGGTAGTAAAACTGGTGGGAGGCCCCATCCACTGATCCTGACATCATCAAAATGCTTCTGCAAATGTGCAGAAGAGTGTGCGTGCATGCAAGCAAAGCGAGCATGCGCACACGGCTCTGCTGCAAACCGGTAGTAAAGGTAAGTAGAACCCACCCCGTCCCATGCCCTGATACCTGTTGCACCACTGCCCAACTTCTTTTGCAGCCGCTCATGGCCAGATACCAGGAAGCATATCGTATTGGTGCCACCACTCACGGCAGTATGCTGCATGGGACATTGTGGTATTGTGTGCATGAGCAGCGGCACTGATGTGGTGCTGCATGTGGCTTCCTGCAGCAAGCAGTTGCATCAGTTCGATATGCCATGCGGCCTCCTGCCTTGAGCTGTGGCATTGGTGCCATGTGTCACATGGCATCCTGCAACATACAGCAACATCGGTGTGACATGCCACACAGTCTCCTGCCACAAGCAGCAGCACTGGTGCAACAAGCCACACAGTGTCCAGATGCAAGCGACCACAGAAGTCAGGCAATGACTGAACAGGTGTCGGGGCATGGGAGGCCTGGCTGTGGCAGCTCCATTTTACGACCTTCGCCCTATCTTTTACGCATGTGTTTTGCTTCATCTCATACAACCAGATGGTGGGATGGAGTGAAAGGGGTCTTAACTAGGGCTTATTTTGAGGTAGGGCTTATATTAGGCGCACACGTAAAAATTTCAGGATAGGTCTTTCTTTTCGGGGAAACACAGAACATCTATTATTTTGTCTTGCTTACCACAACTCTCTGCAGTTTACCAGGAGCAAAACCAAATATGCAAAACCAAACAATACAACCATGTTGAACAAGAAAAATAGAAGCAGATCTACTATACCTTACCAGTGGCCAAGATTACAGACTCTCCTGGTTATTTAGAACAATAGAAGACATTCATTTAAAGATTCCCCCCACTACACAGTTTACCAATATGGTATATGGGAGTTAGAAGCCACCTGTGACTTTCGGGTTGTGATATATAACCCTTTAAGGTTTGTCCCCTCCTCCATTTCCCAATAAACATTTTACCAGCAATAAGGAATTTTTTTATGTATGCAGCTTTATAAACCAAATAACCAAAGAGAAGCAAGGCTTTGATTGGGTCGTTGTGCTACCATTTTTATTTTTGACACATGTCCCCATGTCCCCTCCTTTGGCCCCATGATACTATATAACCATCATTTTCTTATAAACTGGTAAAAGGATGTAGCAACTAATATTTTATAGTTCCTTGGTTTGATTATGTGCAATTATATTATAGTTCCTTGAAATGGTCTTATGCAATTATATTATCAACTGGGAACCATTTGTAAAAACCAACTACATACTTTTTTCCATTTTGGAAGCTGATGTAAGTGCCAGAGCCAGACTTCTGCATGTCTGTTTGCCTTAATATTGTATAATATTAAGTCCCCAGAGATCTGTGAGAAAAAACATTGATTCTAAAATTCAGAAATGAATTTTAATAGTTATTTTGAAACACCAAGCACTTGTTCTCTTTGTGATAATTGGTCATGCATTAAATTTGTAATTTTGTACTTTATTGATGCTTCTACTGTATTAGATCATATCATGACTGTACCTATGGATAATGCCCTTAAATTTTCAGCTGTATGAATTGAGCTCCACCTTGTGGGTTTCAGTGGCAACTAATTTAATTTAGGACTATTAAATAGCTAGGTTTATGATAAAATTTGGTAATTCTTATAACTTTTCTTCCAATATGAATACACAGAAAGGAGCTCAAAAATTATTCCCAGATTTGATTTCCAACCTCATAATAACGTTTACTTCAATCTCATTTATTCAGTAACTGAGCACATAACAGATGTTGCTAGTTACTAAATTATTCTGGACATGTCCAATCAATCCATAAACTTAAATTTTTAATTACAAATACAATTCCTTCTCAAAATATTACAGTATCTGCAGAGATCCTTTCTGCTATGAACTAATATATGAAAATTGTAGGTTGAATTAAAAAAATAACACACCACATTCTGCAACTGCTTACCTGAGTCTCACCCCAATGGGACAGGATCATCCCATTTGTGAAGGCAAAGGAGGCATGCTGCAGACCCCATTGCTCGAGAAAATTGGCTGACATGGTCCAGCAGAAGAGTCTATTCTACTATGGCTCCTGTCCAGTGGTGAAATACAAATTTTTTAACTACCAGTTCTGTAGGTGTGGCTTGGTGGGTGTGGCAGGGGAAGGATACTGCAAAATCCCCATTCCCACCCCACTCTGGGGCTAGCCAGAGGTGGTATTTGCTGGTTCTCCGAACTTCTGTCAGAACCTACTGGATTTCATCCCTGCTCCTGCCCTTTGGAACATCTTGCCTCCTAGGGTGAGATCTGCTCTTACCTCCTGGCCCTCTGAAGACCTGGCTCTGCTGGTTAGTTTTGGGCAGCAACAGGGGAATATTATATCATGCTGGAGGTGGTTGATGGACCAACTGAAGATCCCCCTCCCCCAGCATTCTGCTTCCTTCTTCACATCTTTAATTATAAATTTTGTTTTTAATGTTATTGGGATTATCTATTGTAGTTTTATTTCTTTAAATAATGTAATTCTCTGAGAGTTGCATTTGGTAGGATGGTCAGCAAATAAATTTAATATTTTTTTTAAAAAAAAAACCTGTAATTTTGTGAATGCTTAAACTAGAACTATAACACTTTTCACTTCTCATGCAAGAAGCTTCTTCTTCTTGGATGAGAAGCGAAACGTCTACAAAGAAAAAACAGGAAAGTCCAGTTGCCTCCTGAAAAAGCACCTTTGGGACAACCATGATCAAGAATCTCCATAGACATTTAACGAGTCCATTAAAACCGAGTCTGCCAATTATCTGGGTTGCCAAAATGTGGGGGGACCACTAGTGTTTTGTCCAGCTTTCTGTACTACAGATAAGATAGTTTTTGTCCTTTTAAAAGTTTTTTCCGACTTTATGAAATTTCCTGGTGGTCCCCTGGTTCAGCAACTCGTTAGCTCTAGCCCTTTTTCTTAGATCAGCCAAATCCTATCCCAGGCTGTGTCAAGAGAGATGGACGTGTCAGTGTCAGATGGACGATGGTGGTTGTCAGTCAGCCGTCCCGAGCTTTCAGCGCTCTGTTTCGGGGGATTCGGTGGGTGGGGTGGGGGTGGGGGGCAGAAAGACAGGCTGCTTCGCTCGCCTGCAAAAAGGCCTTCAATGCAACTGCCAGTCAACCCGACCGGACACGCCTGGCAGCATTCGCAGAAAACCCGCAATTCGGAAGCTGGGACCACTCGAAACAATTCATGCCTCGCTTTTGGGAAGTAGCGGAACCCCCCGTATGACACACCCACACCACACCCACACCATCCTTCTCGGAAGCATTTACTCTTCCATGCCGGAAGTAGACAGTTCTCCGAAGCCGGAAGTCCGAACTGTTCTGGAGCTGCTTTCATGTTTTTGGAAGAATTTTTTTCTCTCTCTCCCTTTCTCGTCTTAATCTGCGTAATTCCCGCAGCCTCTCGGCGGGCGGCCCGGTGGGCGTTGTGGAGCGGAACCGGCCCTGCTCGCGGGATTCTTCTCTGGTTTCCACTTCGCCGTGGCAGCAATCGGAGCCGCGCTTATGCTGAGGTCCGGAGCGCGGAGCGTACAGTACATCGCCGCCAATCCCCGAGTATGTGAGCAGATGTTTTCCCTCCGGATCTGATTTTAGGCGGAAAAAAAAATGCGGCCACGGAACTTGAAGGTCTCCATCACGGTAATCGTAATTCAGACTTCTTTAACGTTACGGTAGAGCTGAGGTTGCAACGGGCGTTAACATTCCTAAGGTTCTTCTAAGTCCCGTGTTGTTGTTGTTCCGTGATGTTGCAGTTGTTAACGATCTCTGCGGTGCTCGTAATTCTCTAACGTTCAACTCTTGTACTGAACGTGTCTTGGTGGATAATGGAGTTTCCCCTCAAATTTGTCACCGCTCAGTTGAATTCACGGTACGTAGGAACGTATTGCTAACTTGCTGCTTTTAATGTGGGAAAACAATAATAACGTAATAATGAAGTGGTGTGGAGTATGAGATGGTCTCTAGAAGGTATTGCTAAAGTGCAATTCCCAGAATCTATTAAAAACTTTCATATGTGATATTTATCTCTGATTTAGAAAGTAGCTGCCTCATACTGTACTCTCTTGACACTACATGAGAATTGATCCTACCTTTTCTACTGTATCATCCGGTAAGAAAAGGATTACAGGTAGCCCTCAATTTATAATCATTTGTTTACAACGGTTTGAAGTTACAGTGGCACTGAAAAAAGTGACTTATGACTGTTTTTCATGCTTGTAACCATTATAGCATCCTATGGTCACATGATCAAAATTCAGAAGCTTGGCAACAGGCATTGTTTATAAATGGTTGCAGTGTCTTGGGATCTTGGGATCATTTGCCACCTTCAATAAGCAAAGTCAATGGAGAAGGCAGATTCACTTAACAACTGTGCTTATCAATAGAAACATTGGGCTCAATTGTGGTCATTAACAGTAATTTGTATAGGCATGTGAGCAGTAAAAGTGCAAGTCAGCAGACAATCTGTAGCCATGATGGCGAACCTATGGCATGTGTGCCACAGCTGGTACGCAGAGCCCTCTCTGTGGGCACGCAAGCCATCGCCCAGCTCAGCTCCACCGCACATGCAAGCGCCTCCCGCCAGCCAGCTGATTTTCAGGATTCGCCGGGGGGGGCATGCGCAGGGTGTTTGTGTGCATGTGCAGAGGGATTGCATGCATATGCACAGGGGGCAGGGGCGGAGCATGGGAGTGCGGCGTGCCTCCCCACAGCCTGTTTTTGGGTCCAGGAGGCTGCAAGGAGGCCTGCTAAGCCCAAAATGGGGCGTTGGGGGTGCGCCCCACCTGCCCATAACCAGTTTTTGGGCCTAGGAAGTTGCAGGGAGGCCTGCTAGGCCAAAAACGGGATGGGGGGATGGGGGTCATGCATGCACAGGGGACGGGGGAGTGGGAGGGTTGCATGCACGAGGGGAGCATGGGTGTCATGAGCGGGTGGGAGCGCATTGCATTATGGGTGCCGGCACACACTGATCTATAGGTACATGTGGCTATTTTGTATTTAAGATTGGAAGGAAGCTTTAATAAAAAATAACTTGTTATTTCATTAAATTCGTTATAGTTTAGCACTCTAACTGGGTGCTATAGTTTACCACTCTAACTTTAGCACTCCAGCTGGGTAGGTTACAAAATCTAATATAAAATAAGATAATTAAAAACATAGGCAAAGCTAAGCAACCCAGATTAAAAACATATATTAAAACACAGTATAGCGACTGTCCCCTCTCCTCTTCCCTCAACAAGACCTGGGACCATGATTTTAAGTGCTTTTTAAAATCCTAGGTTCCATCTGAATTTCTGAACAGTGATGCTGAACCATTCAAAAAAAAAATTTGGTTGTGTAATTGCCAACTGGGAAGAAGAAACTTGAATGCTACTGTGCAATGCTTATTTGGAATGATATAAAGTCATTGATAATATAACATCGGTTATTTTTTTTTCTTCTTTCCTTTTAAAAAAGGGGTCCATATGAGTGAACTTGGCTCTAGTTTCCCAACAACATTTTAAGCTGCCTGATTCAATTTGGAGGAACAGACATGAGTGGCTCCAAACCTGATATTCTGTGGGCTCCACACCATGTTGATAGATTTGTTTTATGTGACTCGGAACTCAGTCTCTATCGTATTGAATCTGCAGTAAGTTCAGAACTCAAAGCAGGATCACTGCGTTTATCTGAAGAAACTGCAGCTACTCTTTTGTCCATTAATTCAGAGACTCCATATTTGAAATGTGTGGCTTGGTATCCAAAATATGACCCTGAATGTCTACTGGCAGTTGGGCAAGCTAATGGTCGAGTTGTCTTGACTAGCCTTGGCCAAGACCACAATTCAAAATGCAAAGATTTGATAGGAAAAGAATTCGTTCCAAAGCATGCTCGGCAGTGTAACACCTTGGCATGGAATCCATTGGACAGTAACTGGCTTGCTGCTGGCTTGGATAAACATCGAGCTGATTTTTCAGTATTGATCTGGGATATAAGTAGTAAATACAGTCCAGAAATTTCAATTGCCACTGAAAAATTAAGGCTTTCAAGTGATATTGAATCAGGATTGGTAGTAACAAAATCACTGTATGAATTAGGTCAGAATGATGCTTGTCTTTCTCTTTGTTGGCTTCCACGAGATCAGAAACTTCTTTTAGCTGGAATGCACCGAAACCTGGCTATTTTTGATCTTAGAAACACAAGCCAAAAAATGTTTGTGAATACCAAAGCTGTTCAGGGTGTTACTGTCGATCCATACTTCCATGATCGTGTGGCTTCCTTCTATGAAGGTCAGGTTGCCATATGGGACCTTAGAAAATTTGAGAAACCAGTACTAACGCTGACAGAACAACCAAAGCCTTTAATAAAAGCAGCGTGGTGTCCTACAAGAACTGGTTTATTAGCTACTTTAACCAGAGATAGTAATGTCATCAAGCTCTATGATATGCAGCATACTCCCACGCCAATAGGAGATGAAACAGAACCTACAATCATTGAAAGAAGCGTTCAGCCTTGTGAACACTATATTGCTTCCTTTGCATGGCATCCCTCAAGTCAAAATCGAATGGTTGTTGTGGCTTCTAACAGGACTATGTCAGATTTCACTGTGTTTGAAAGAATCTCTCTGGCATGGAGTCCAGTTACTTCTTTAATGTGGGCTTGTGGAAGACATTTGTATGAATGTACAGAAGAAACTAAATCTTTTGAAAAAGACATAGCCACAAAAATGCGCCTCAGGGCTTTATCCAGATATGGCCTTGACACAGAACAGGTCTGGAGAAACCATATTCTTGCAGGAAGTGAAGACCCGCAACTGAAGTCGCTTTGGTACACTCTGCACTATATCCTTAAAATAGTATTTGCTGCACAGGATGACTGATTCCTTCCATTCAGGGACCTCTCTGAAACACATGGATTTCTTGCAGAATATATTTGGGGTGGTCCCTTTTTTCAATTTAACATAAGGTGACATTTGGGCTCTGGCATTATGCATCATTATATAAAACAGTACTAATGGCTTACTTAATTTGTCTAAAGAAATCTGGATTTTGGTAGATTATTTTAAGGCTGAAAAGAAAGATACTGAGTTTCATTATCAAACTTAATGATAATAGATAATTGTTACAGCCACTTTATGTTATCGCATAGTTCTTAGCTATTAATTACTGAGAGGATTACACTAAGCTTGTACAAATCATTTTGAAGAGGGTATTTGCACAATTCCTTGGATCAAGGAAACTAAGTGAAAGTTGGTTTCTTAATGATATCACATCTAACTCAGTAGCAAAACAAGGAATATTAATAAACAAATACAATATTGTTTTTGCCTCACACATCATCTTAAGTTATTTCCTATACTGGAAAATACTTATGAAGCAATATGCTGATGATATGGATCAGAAATTCACAGGAAACAAAGGATCCTTGGTTTATGCAGGCATCAAATCTATAGTGAAAACTTCTATGGGTAAGTTTATTTTGCATATTATTATTTGGTAACATCCTAAATTAAAAGTGAACATCTTTTAGGCTTTTCCTTCGTGGCCTAGTCAATATTATAGATGCATCCATTGACACTTCTTAAAGAAACTATATCTTTCCATGGACCTGCAGGTGTGCCATTTGAGTCAAGGTAAAGTAATATTTGATTTAGGGAAGTGCATTCAACACATTGCATCATCTTTTCCTCTTTGAATCCAATTCATTGCATTATCATAATTAATATCATGATTGAATGATAAGTTGTGAACACAACAATGCTAAAAGACTGTTGCAAGGCCTATATTTTAATGATAAATTTAACATAGTGGATTCAAATATTAAGAAGTTGTGCTTATTGTATATACAGTCAATCTGTAATTCCTTTTCAGGAACAACAGAGAACTTGAGGCACAGCCGAAGTGGATCTGACAGACACGCAGATATTATTCAGTATATGAGTGAAGAAAGGTCATTGGCTTTGCAGCTTTGTGGATGGGTAAAGAAGGGGGCAGATCTGGATGTGGAACCCTTTCTGTGCTCTTTGGAGCAAGAAGGAGACTGGGAGCGAGCCGCTGCTGTAGCGTTATTCAATTTGGACATCCGACGAGCAATACAGATAATGAACAAAGGAGCATCTTCTGGCAAAGGTGTGTTATGATGTACTGCCACTTATACAGCGTTTGTTCACGCTGAATATTATTTATCCACTTATCTGTTAATCAGACTGCTTTAAACACTGTTAAACCCAAAGGTACAAAAAATACCTTTTGTTGATTCAAGGGCTGCATTATAGAATGACAGATAAGAAAACTGGTACCTAGTTTAAAGTTATACTGCTATTTGTAGAATGTACAAAATTGATTTGCTATCAAACTGTTTAGTCCCATGGCTTGCACAAAAATCTGGGATTGTGTTTAATAACTTTTATTTTCTCCTGGTTATTCTTTAGATCCAAGCTTGAGGAAACACTTGGACCATAACTTTGTAATTTATCTAACACTATATAAAAATTAAAATTCAGGTATCTTGAATGTGATGACCTAGTGGTGAAGATGCTCATTTCCCGCTCGGAGCGTAGAGAGTTCAGTCCTAGGTAGAAGCAGATGTTTCTCTCCTAGGGCGCAAAGAAAAAAATATGCTGTGAACTTTGCGTGGAATCAAGAAGGGCATCCAGCCAATGAATGCTCAGGTCCATCCAGTTGCGACCTTACATAGTTCATCCCAGTTGATTGGTACCCAACTCAGTTAATTGGTTCAGAGTAATTTTACAGAATCAGCAGGACCAAATGCTAAGAAATTGTAAAATATACCTATCTAAAAATTAATTCAAGAATTATTTCAAGTTTATTGAGCCCTCAAAGAATGGATCTTTTACTTTTTCCCTTTCCTGTTAGCACTGTAAGAAATTTAAAGGCTTTTTATAAAGTCATGAGGGATGTGGTGGCTCAGTGGCTAAGACACTGAGCTTGTCAGTCAGAAAGGTCAGCAGTTCAGCGGTTCAAATCCCTAGTGCCGCGTTCGAATCCCTAGTAACGGGGTGAGCTCCTGTTACTTGTCCCAACTTCTGCCAACCTAGCAGTTCGAAACCATGTAAAAATGAAAGTAGAAAAATAGGGACCACCTTTGATGGGAAGATAACAGCATTCCGTGCACCTTTGGAGTTTAGTAATGCCGGCCACATGACCACGGAGACGTCTTTGGACAGCACTGGTTCTTTGGCTTTGAAACAGAAATGAGCACTGCCCCCTAGAGTCAGGAATGACTAGCACGTATGTGCAAAGGGAACCTTTACCTTTATAAAGTCATGATCTGATCATGTCCAGCTGTAGCTATTTTAGTTCCAAATAATTACATGTAATTATTACAATACATTTATAATACAATATTGGGAGGAAATATAATTAATAATTTCATTTCAAACTATATTCTTAAAAAATGGAGTTTGTCACTTCCTGAAAAGCTTTGGCTCTGTTGAGTCTGGGTGTCAGGCATAAGGAACCAAGGACACTTGAGCTGATCAAGGTTGCGTATTCATTATTGCAATATATTTTCAAGGACAGACTGTCTCTGTTCTCTTGGCAATGGTCAGATAAGACTTTAGGGACTCTCCACAACATCATTATGTAACAAAGAGGATAATTTTATATAAATGGAAAGTTAACCTCCTGATTTTAAGGAATGAGTTCAATATTTGACTGTTATTTGTTTTTTAAATCTCTCTCTGCAAATATTAAGAACATTCAGTATAGTATACATTAAGGATTGAATTTTATATTACTATCAATAATTATTGCATGGATCTTTTCTTTTTTTCAGTTTATTATTTATTATTTTTGTCATATTTACTTCATTTGAATCACCAAACTACATAGACTTGCATAGACTTGCAAATTCAGGTAGTCTTCAACGTAATGACCATAACTGAGCCGCAAATTTCTGTTGTTAAGCGGCACAGTTAAGTGAGTTTTGCCCCATTTTATGCCCTTTCTTGCCAGTTATTAAGTGAATCACTGCAATAATATAGTTGTTAAGTGAATCCAGCTTCCCTATTATCTTTGCTTATCAGAAAGTGCAAAAGACATGATCCTGGGATACTGCAACCGTCATAAGTATGAGTCAGTTGCCAAGCATCTGAATTTTGATCACATGACCACGGGGATGCTGCAAGTGTGAAAAACAATTATAAGTCACTTTTTTCAGTGCCATTGTAACTTCAAATGATCACTATGTGAACTGTTGTAAGTTGAGGACACCAAGAATTTTAAGTGCCAAAGTGCACCTAAAAAAATTAAGTTTGCCCATGTACATGGAAATACATTTTTAAAAGTACTATATTTCCCATATAGACTCACATATAAGCCCATCTGCAGATAAGCCAAACCTGATTTTTTTTCTCTTCCCCTATTGATATTGTGGGAAAAGAGGTTTTTTTTTTGCTATTTTTCTTATTTAAAAAAAAAGATGGATGCATTTCACACAATAATACTTTGATGTAGTTTGAAACATATTTTGAGCTGTTAGTTGCTTACTATGTTGTTAGTTATTCTTTTGACTTTAGGGTTATTGTCTTTTTGCAATGCAGGTGATCTAAATCTTAATGTGGTGGCTATGGCATTGTCAGGCTATACAGATGAAAAGAATTCCTTGTGGAGAGAAATGTGCAGCACTCTTAGGTTGCAGCTGAACAATCCTTACTTATGTGCCATGTTTGCTTTCTTGACCAGCGAATCAGGCTGTTATGATGGGGTTTTGGTAAGGTTTTTTAAATTAAAAACTGTATCATTGTTGAAATAGTATGCAGCAAATATGGATTGTTCAGTGTCAAATTAGGAGATTGATCTATCAGTTAAAGTGGTATAAATTTTGAGCTTTTGAGACAACAATAGACAATAGTGTTGTGGTTGTGCAGCTGAAAGTAGGTTTTCTTTGCATTGATTATTAGTCCTTGCTCTGTTACAAAATATTTTGAAAAATCCCTGACATTTGTCAGAAAAATGATTGCTTGATCCAAAATATATTTATTTGACTCAATACTAGTAGTTAGGCAATTAGAAAATGAAGAATTAATCAAAATGTATCGTGTTTTAAAGAATTTGTCACTGTTTTTATATTTAGTATGGTGGTGTGATGGCTCAGTGGTTAAGACTCTGAGCATGTCAGCTGGAAAGTCAGCTGCCTATGTTTGAGACCCGAGCGCCACATGATGGGGTGAGCTCCCATCCTCAACCCAGCTCCTGCCAACCTAGCAGTTCGAACGCATGCAAATGGAAGTAGATAAATAGGTACTGTTTCAGTGAGAAGGTAACAGTGCTCCATCATGTCATGCTGGTCACATGTCTGCAGAATTGTCTTTGGACAGGGCTGACTGAATGGCCTTGAAACAGAGATGAGCACTGCCCCATATAATCTGTAATGACTAATGAAGTAAAATCCGCAAGGCCTCCTTTACCTTTTTTTACCTTTATATTTTATATTTTTCAAGTTGCAATAGATACTTTATAGTAGAAATACAAACTGTCCTACTTGTCACTTCATTTTTCATGAAAAAAAGAGTCATTTTTAGATTATAGAAAATGTACATACATACATACATACATGCATACATACATATGTCTTTTTTTCAGAATGAAAGTAATGTAGCTGTACGAGACAGAGTGGCGTTTGCTTGTAAATTCTTAACTGATATACAGGTAAGATGATCAGATGTGCTGCTTTTTTTTCTGTTTTATTCAAAGTTCTTTCAAGAAAATACACTGTTGAAAAGAACAAATAATTACACACTTTTCCAATTTCTGATCATCTTTGTGAAGGAGAAGTAATAAGGCCAAGAACTGAATTATATCAAAATGGTTACTATTTTGTACTATTCTGGGCATCAGCGTGTCTGTAGATCGATATTTATCGACCTTGGGAACTTAAAGATGTGGAGACTTGAACTCCCAGATTTCCCAGTCTAAATTTGGCTGAAAACAGTTAGGGTTTGAATTCACATTTCATGGCTTATAGCCACTACACAAGTCTTTGGTCATCTCTGAGCTTGGATGTTTTCATTGCAGACATTTCATGTTAATGAATGGATTTCATATTAAGAGAAATTTAACACCATGTACATTTAATACCTTACAGAGGCATGCCGCATTTGTGTGGGTGGGAAATAGATAATAACAGGTTAAAGACTTTAAGAAAATCATATTTTTTTAATAGCTAAACAGATTCATTGAAAAACTAACAAATGAAATGAAAGAGGCTGGAAATCTTGAAGGAATTCTACTGACAGGACTCACAAACGATGGAGTTGATCTGATGGAAAGTTATGTAGATAGAACAGGTGATGTTCAGACCGCAAGCTATTGTATGCTGCAGGTTTGTATCTTTTTTTAAAATAATCTCAAGCTTCAACATTTTGTGAAAATACTATGCTTCCTTCACAAATTTACGTTCTTGCTTGCCTTTGAGGTAAATCATTTCTAATTCTATTGTTTCATTTTATGATCTATGTAGTATCTTCAGTAAAATACTTTGTGAATATTTTCCCACTGTTTCTAAATCATTTTACAAGTTTGGGGACAGTATATAAAATAGAAACAGAATTATTTTTTGTGAAGATTAGCTAGGTTTTTTTTAACTTTTGCAAAAAAATAACCCATAATTTTTAACTTTATCAGAAATTTTATTTTGTTCTTTTTTTAAAAGGTTTTTTTAATTTTTTACACAAACACACACGCGCAAACAAACATACAATGCAGTTTTTCTGAACAGAATATTGGCCAAGTCACAAATTTATACAATTTTTAGTCATCTCCAACACCATTTATATATTCACTTTTTACCATATTATTCATTCCCTCTAATTTTCATAAACCAATATTACCTTTCATCCTAATCTCTAATCTTAATAGAATTCAATTTTTCCCTTTTTGTCTCCTTAAACTCCTTAAATTTAAAATCTCACAACATAATGTAATTCCCAATATTTCCTTAAATTCCCTTATTACAATCACAAATATTTTTCTTTATCAACTGTTCCAAATAATACAGTCCAACATCATAAAGATCAGTTAAATGTATAGCATTACAGTCATTCATTTCTTTTCTATTATTTTTTCAAGTATATAATCTCTTATTAAATAATAAGCCAAATTACTTCATACAGTACATTTTCTTAAATCTTAAATCCAATTGTCAATTACTTTGTCAAATGTATGTATTTATACCTCTTCAAACAATATCTTACTCATTTCTAATTGAACAGGAAGTCTAATTAATTCACAATACAATATCATTTCCAATTTTTTTAGTTAAATTCCAAAATTGCAATTAAAAATGTTCCAATTATTACAATTTCCATAATTACAATTAAAAATATTCCAACTATTACAATCGCATATATTAAACTTGTTTGTATTTCTAAATCTTATTTCAGTTCCTTTATAAATCCACGTAATTATCCATTACTAGCAAAATTATTTTTCAGCTTGATTTCCAATATTTTAATTAATTTCATTATTACAATTCAGTACCTTCCAAGCATCACAATCTCAACTGTTGCATTTTCTAAAATCCATTGTCTATAAGTCTTACTTCAATTCATTTTTTAATTCTAAATGTATACAACATATTCCTCTTTTATTTATTTCTCCCTTTCTCCCATTTTTTTATTTTCTTCTTTCCCCCCCATCTTTTTCTATTTTCTTCTATTTTGCCCTGTATTTCCCATTATTCTCCATCCCTTTTTCCTTTTTCTTATTTTCCCACTGTTAATCCCAGTGTAATCATTTAAGTTTTTTATATTCTTTCTATTCCCCCTTTTTTCCCTCTTTGTCTCTGTCCATCCTCTCTATTTTTTCAATTGTTAATTCCAATGTAATCTTTAAAGTTCACCTCTATTGCTAAGCTTTTCCCTTTACTTCCAGTATTCCTCTCCTTTTCATTATTACTACCCACATGATCATTTGATTTTTCATAACATCTTGATTACGTATTGTAATGATCTTATTTTGCCTTTAGGTGTCTCTCTACAATCCACAATTCCAATCAACAGCCTAAAAAGTATCCATTTTGTTTGCAATCCACATTACCAATCTTTACTAATTTTTTCTCTTCTTTTTTATTTTGTATTTCAATAGTCAATTTAAAATCCAATCCAGATTGCAAAATCCATTTTTCTCTTTTCTTTTCTTTTTATGTTTTTAATTTCTTTTCAGTCCTCTTCACACCTATTATGGATTCTTATTTCTTCTAATTTTTAAATTTCTCCACATATTTTAGTCCAAAAATCAATTTTCTTTTTGGATTTTGTCACACTAAACTTCCGCTTTAGTCTTCTTCCTTCCTTTCCGCTGCGCCCATTAACTGCTGTTATTTCACTAGGGCACCTTTAACAAATTTAAAAATCTTTCTCTTTTTTTTTGCCTATGAACTGGCAATCACTCACCCGGCATCAACACTCTGTTCAAATCACCGCTCCTGCTGAAAACCTGGTCCGGTTAACCCAGCTTAATGAAGGCCGCAATGGCCGCCGCCCCCTCTGCCGAGTCGAAGAGTTTCCTCTGACATCCAAGGAACTTCCCTGTTCCTCTTAGTCTTCCAAGGTGCCTCTCTTTCTTCTGCATCCGTACAAGACAGATCTGATCCAAAGACCCCTCAGCAGCAGCTTGTCAGCTGCTGATTTCGCAAGCTTATCAGAGCCCGCTATTCCCCCACTGTCTCGCTGCGATGCTTCTGAAATTTTATTTTGTTCTTGAATGCAATTTTTTTGTTGCTATTTATTTTTTTAGGGTTCTCCCTCTGAAGTGCTCAAAGATGAGCGAGTTCAATATTGGATTGAAAGTTACCGGAATCTGTTGGATGCATGGAGATTTTGGCATAAACGAGCCGAATTTGACATCCATCGAAGTAAACTGGATCCCAGCTCAAAACCTTTAGCACAGGTAAGTATGATTATAATTTTTTGGTGGTGTAGTAAATTAATTAAGCTAGTACCTTTAAGGACCTTAATTGAAGTATGTCACTATCTTGCTTGTTAGATTTTAAAGCCCAGTGCTAATCTTCCATTTATGGATGAACTCTAGTAAAACAGATACCTTTGTCAATATTATATTAGGGTTTCAGGTTATATTAATATTATAATGGAAATCATTTGCTTTTGTGTTTTTATGATATAAGGGAGATGTATGCTTTATTTTTCCTGATAGGTATTTGTAAGTTGCAACTTTTGTGGAAAATCAATATCTTATAGCTGCTCAACTATACCACATCAAGGCCGAGGTTTCAGTCAGTATGGTGTAAGTGGATCACCAACCAAATCAAAAGTCACAAGTTGTCCTGGTTGCCGCAAACCTCTTCCTCGCTGTGCTCTTTGTCTGATAAATATGGGTACTCCAGTTTCCTGCTGCCCAGGTGTGTTTCCCCAGTTTGAAATTGTTCATTTAATTCAAAGATTTCTAGCTCTGAAAAACAATTGTTTGAATTCTTCAACTGTTTTTCTTTGTACATCATTAATGAAACTCGGGAAGCTCTTACTATAAAATTTTTCAGCTATCTGTTGAAAACTCATCTCTTCATTCAGGCTTCAGTATAACTGTTTGAAGAATGGTCCTTTTCTTTTTAACCAGTATTTCATTGTCTTACAATTTACTGCTGTTTTCATTATAAGGTGCTTGAAAAATAGGAAATAGTGTAGGAAATGGTATGTACTAGAATATAAAAATATTACCTTAATATTTGAATAACTGTCTTAGAATACGCTGCTGATTTTGAATTGAATTGAATTAACGTTTATTCCATTTTCTTTGCTGTGATATATTTTAAAACTGCTTTACAGTAAAATATAATTAAAAGGCCAGTATTTCTGGTAAGTACCAGGAGGTAGACTCAGAAAAAAATAGTTAGCATTCATTAATTGTCTATCTTATATTAAAACCAGACAACTCGTGTTTCCTTATCTAAACAAAGAAACAGAATTATCAAGGGTGGATAAAAAAGCAGTGGGATTGAGAACAATGTCTGACTTCCTACTGGTTTCCCTATTGATTTTACCTCCAGGAAGTTGGCAGGGAGCATCAGAAATCTTCATCTTCTGAAGTTCTGGCTGTCCCACCATCCCAATAAGGATATGATTGTGATTGGCAATTGGCAATTGGTTTGCACTTAGGATGGTTGTATTGTCCCGTGGTCACATCATGACAATTTGGAACCTTCCCAGCTAGCTTCCTACAAGCAATGTCAATAGAGAAGTTGGCAGAGAAGGTTGCAACTTGCACCATTGCTTTTTCTGCTTAGAAGGCCTATCTGTAGCATCTACCCATGGCATTCTCCTACATACATACATCAATCTTCCATCCATCCATCCATCCATCCATCTATCTATCTATCTATCTATCTATCTATCTGAAAGAATGCAGAGAAGAGCAACAAAGATGATTAAGGGGCTGGAGGCTAAAACATATAAAGAATATTTGCTGGATTTAGTATGTCTAGTCTTATGAAAAGAAGGATTAGGGGTGACATGATAGCAGTGTTCCAATATTTCAGGGGCTGTCACAAAGAAGAGGGAGTCAAGCTATTCTCCAAAGCACCTGAGGGCAGGACAAGAAGCAATGGGTGGAAACTAATGAAGGAAAGAAGCAACCTAGAGCTAAGGAGAAATTTTCTGACAGTTAGAACAATTTATCAGTGGAACAACTTACCTCCAGAAGTTGTGAATGCTCTAACACTGGAAGTTTTAAAGAAGAGATTGGATAACCAATTGTCTGAAATGGTGTAGGGTTTCCTGCCTAAGCAGGGAGTTCAACAAGCTGGTCTGGCCTAAAGCCCTTCTCTCAGTTTTTAATTGAAATGGATTTAATTGGGGTTTTAAATTGCGGGCCAAAATTATTTATTTATCTTTTAATTGATTGTAATTTTGTATGCTCCTTTATTCTAATTGTACAGCGCCCTGAGTCCTATTGGAGAAAGGCGGTATAAAAATCAAACAAACAAACAAACAAACAAATAAATAAATATTTTTCCCAAAATTTCTTCCCTTTGTACTTAGAATAACCAGGGAATGCTTGCTAAGAGTGTTAATTACCAGGAAGTACAGTGAGAAGAGGTCTCACAGCATGGATTCTTTTCTTTTCTGTAGCATCTCCCCTCAGTTTGCTCCCTTGACACAAGGAAAGCCCCATCATTATAGCCTTCTTAAACAAGCAACAAAAAAAAGAGGCCTTCATGGATTAGAAATATAAACTGTTCTGTACTCAATAAATTTCTTATAATTTTTAACATTGAAATATAATTTAATTTGATCACTATTTTTAATGGAGATATTGATCTGCATTGCATTTTATATGTAAATTCTTTAAGTTACTTGGAGTCTTTATACTTTCAGATGATAGATACATACATGAACACTGTACATACATGATGCTTAAAACATGACTAATTTTTTCAGCTATTTGTATCTATATTACTTTTTAAAGTGTCCATAAAGTAATTGTCCTATGTGCTGATTTTTAAGTTGTTCTTTTCTCTTTAGTGATTTAATAACAGCTTTTCTGCTAGTACAATATGTAGTAAGCAATTCCGATTGTTACAAAAGCAAATTAACTGATTTTTTTTCTGTAAAGGAGGATCCAAGTCAGATGAAAAAGTGGATCTCAGCAAAGACAAGAAATTAGCTCAGTTCAACAACTGGTTTACTTGGTGTCACAACTGCAGGCATGGTGGTCATGCTGGACATATGCTCAGCTGGTTCAGGTAAGAAACTAAAAACAATACTATGTGAAGCCAAGAATCCTTGTTAGCCTTATGTATCTGTACCTTTAGCTAATATGTTTACACATCAACATATATTAGCAAAATTCTAATTCTACAAAATATGTAGTACTAAGAACTATATCAAGAAATGGATTAGCAAAAAATAGGGCATTTAATAAATATAAGAAAAATGTCTGTACATTCAATGAAAATCTATCCGTATGGAACTTCTCAGTTATCCAGGTCATGGTTGTTCCAAAGATGCTTTTTCAGGAGGCAACTGGACTTCCTTGTTTTTTCTTTGAAGATGTTTTGCTTCTCATCCAAGAAGCTTCTTCAGCTCTGACAGGAT
>JANHZT010006355.1:173500-183592 GCA_032468215.1 Stegonotus admiraltiensis
TTGGCCGCTTTAAGACTTGTGGACTTCAACTCCCAGAATTCTCCAGCCAGCTATGCTATGCTGGGAGTTGAAGTCTACAAGTCTTAAAGCGGCCAAGTTTGAAGACCTCTGACCTAAATAATAGCCTCCAGGATGCATCCTGGCTGAACCGGAAGTGAAGATTGTTGTGCAAAAGTGTCTGAAAGAGGTGGGTGTTTGATGGAGCAGAATAGGGTTAATGCTACTTCCCCTGTGCTGACAGGGGAAGCTGGAAAAATGAAACTCGCCGGACCAATAATTGCGTGATATCCTCAATCGTTACGTATAACAAGAGACGTTAATTTGGTGGTTTTGACGTTTAAAGTATTTTGACGGGCGAAGGGTTTCGCATGTGCTCATGAGCTGGCTCGCAATTCATGAGGCAATCCTCACAGATTTTATTTGCATGATTAGCGAGAATATCTGTCAAGCACAACTTGATTTAGAAACCTCTTTCTTCGGATGTTGCGCGCCTTTGTGCGTGTGTCTGTGTGTGTGTATGTGCAGTTTTCGTGGCAATATTTTCAGTTTTGCTATTGCCTTCTTGCTAGGACTGAGAAAGAGCAACTTGTCCCAAAAATCTCTTTCCAGTTTGTGCCTTAACCCACACATCAAACTGGTTCCTTCAGTCTTATTAGAGTACAGCTATTTGTGAAACTGGGTACTTTTGTGTTGGCAATGGGGAGGCTTGTTGCTATAGCTATAAGCAGTGTCTCATTTGCAGCTTACAGTGGCACTGGAAAACCTTAGCAATTATAATAGGTCCATTCAATCCTACAAAATTTGGTTTAATTTTGTGCCTAGGTAGCCCAGAATTTAAACATTCCGTTGTTTCTGTTCCTGGAAAGTGCTTTTTTTCTTGCATGTATTGACCTGTTTCTATCACAGCTACTGTTTTTTTTTATGCATTCTATCACCTATTTTGAAAGGAGCTAGACTATAGCGCTTGTGACCATAAGCAGAGGGTGTGTTGGATATGGAGGAACATATCCTTCATAACTTTTAACTTTTTAAATTTTAACTTGTTAATTTTATCTCAAATTTGATTGTTTTAAATTGGGTTTTTAGTTACAGGCCAATGGGTTTAATTCTATTTTAATTGTTTTTTAAGTTTTGTATTTTTATGTTTTATTAGATGGCTGTTCACCGCCCTGAGTCCTTTGGGAGAAGGGCAGTATATAAATTTAATAAATAATAATAAAATAATAATATAATTAACCCCTTCCATTTGAATGGGATGCTTGAGTGGCATAGGAAATGTAACAATGATGGTGGAAATTAGAGGGTAATTGCTTATCGGGAGACACTAGTATTGTGAGAAGCCCTGTTTTGTAGGTGACCAAATGGGAGACTTTGCTCATAATAATTGGATTAAAGAGACAGTGCTTACTATTATACCATTCTTCTAGCTGCATGGTGGCTGTAGCTGCATGGTGGCTCACTAAATGTGCTTGATCTTACTGCAGATATGATTGGGGACTAATATGAACTGCTACAGAATAATTTCAACTTCCTGTCCCTGTAATTATAAGTGATTTAGGACAGGGGTCCCCAGGCCGTAGTCCACTACCAGGCCTTGAGCTGTTTATAACCCAGCTGCAGAAGTGGTGGGCAAGTGTGAACACGTGTGCACATCCCCACTTGCTTGAGTAGCGGGTGAGAATGTGTGTTTAGCAATATCACTTCCAAATGGCCTCTTCCCATCTGCTGATCCCATGTAGCACCTTAGTTTACTGAGGCAGTTTGAGAAATGAAGAGGCCATAAAGATGGCAAAATAATTCACTTAATTATAAAACTGAATAAAATGAAAACTAAGAGTATGCATATTTATGGACAGATAAATAAGAACTTTTTTGTAGTCAGTTACCATACTTGACCATTTGGAAACTTCAACTGATATAAAATACTGCTGCATGGATAATATATGGTGCCAGTTACACACCACATGTAACTTTAGTACTCCATGAACTGCATTGGCTACCAGAATGTTTATTGGTGCAGTTCAAAGTGCTGGTTTCACGTTTACAGTCCTATATGGCTCAGTACCAGGTTACCTGAAGGACTGTCTTTTTTGCAAGAGTTTCTACCTGGTAAATCCAACCCAACAGGGCATGCTGAAGCCAGAGTGTTGGGAAGAACTAGAAGAATGACCTTTTCTGCTGTAGCCCCTGCTTTATTGAATATTCTTCCCTCAGAGATTATAATGGCCCCAATCCTGTTGACTTTTCTCAAAGCTTTAAAAATTTTGCTATTTATCTGGGCCTAAGGCTCAGAATGGGTTAAAGCTCTATTATTTAGCGTTACTATTAGTTGATTAGTTGTAATGGCTACTGTTTGTATTTATTTATATTGTGGCAGGGTGGATTTGATTTAAATCAAGTCGAATTATATCATGATTGAAATCACTAGTAAAAAGGCTTGATTTAAATCAACTCGATTTAAATTATAATTTTTAAAGAGCAACTATTATCTCTGTCCTGCAGCGGCTCCTCCTCTGACCCGCTGTTGACTCACTGACAGTCCCAATATTGCAGAATTTACAGCCTCATGCTACATAACTAAGTTCCATTTCATGCTGAATAAACTAAATTATTAATGTATCTTAAATAGAAAACTATCTTTAGATAGATTTTTACTCCAAAAGCATTTTATTAAAATAATTTTGATTTAAATAAAAAAACCATTTTTTTGATTTTTTAAAAAAAAATCATTGATTTTTATCTAACATTTGAAAAACATTTCAAATGTTTTTGAAATTGTTTTATAATTTTAGAATTGTAATCCCTCCAGGATACTGGGTTGAGTTGGGCAGTTATACAAATTGAATGAAAGAACAAACAAATAAACAAATAGTAACACCATTATTAAGTGAATCTGGCTTTCCCATTGACTTTGCTTGTCAGAGGGACACAAAAGGTGATCACATGACCTTGGGATACTGCAGCCAACATAAATATGAACCAGTTGCCAAGCATCTGAATTTTGATCACATGATCATGGGGATGCTGCAACGGTCATAAGTATGAAAAATGATCATAAGTTACTTTTTTCAGTGTCATTGTAACTTCGAATGGCCAATAAATGAATGTCGAGGACTACCTGTATTTGAACTATAAAACTTAGTCTAAATTATTATTATTAATCTGCTACTGATGTTTGGACATCTGAGTATTTTTGAGAAAATATTTTTTAAAATTATTGAATATTTTACTATCAGCCATTCTTCCCTACAATAGTCTGGTTTTCTAAGAACAATCCAAGTTTAAGTCAGCATAAAGGTGTATCTCCAGCTCATATTAAATTTAGGGAGCTGGAATTCTGTTTTGCTGTACAAAATGCTAATGGTTGGGAATTGACCATTCCTGTTTCAACATACAAAGCCTATGTAGTTTTTTTTAAATGGTAATTACAGTTTTTCATTGTCCCTCTTAAGTTTACCCCTCCAGATGAAATGTTTTCCAAAATTTAGTTTGATAATTATAGAAATGTAAATTTGTTTTGCTTTCTTTACTTTTTTGCTTGCTTTCTTTACTTTTTATTCTTAGACTTGTATTGCAAAGAGATGTTCAGTTTTTTCAGAAAAAGCCAGGATACCAAAAAGGTAGTGGTGACTGACAAAGAAGTAGATGGATTTGTTTTTCTGGGTAAGTATCTTTAATCACATAGAAATCATTTATTTTTAAAAAATATTTTCTAGATTCTGTATGTTACAAGGTGCTAACTGAAAAGTACATAGAATGTAGTCCTTGAATAAGTACAGGTGGTTACTAATCCAGTCAATTTTTAAAAATAAATTATTACTTTGGGAATAATAATGTAAATGAATGGTTTATTGTAGCTGTTACACTTATTCTACCCACATTCTTTGCTATAGGTTCTTTGCATCTGTAACAACTACCTCACTAAGCAAGTAATAATATAGTTCTGTGACTTAGTTCCTTTGGTTATAACAATCTAAAAATAAGTCAGTTAGTGACATATAATGGTTGCTTTTAAAACCAATGTGTTTCAGGATGTTTTAGTTCTAAAGCAGGATTTATTTATTTAGCTATTCTAAAGTAATTCCAATAGAGTTTACCTCTGAATACAAAACTTACTGAACAGTCACTATTTACAGAGGTTGTAAACACTATCATGTATTTCTATTTGTTGATGCACTTGATCTTGCATTGATTGTTGTGTTAAAACATTAAAAGTGTAATGAATTCAGTAAACAATGACAAAGAAGTAACTCATAATCTTATATCTTAGCTAAATCATGTAGAGAAGAAGCAGTTCTAGGAAAAACAATTGTGGGGGAAACAAAAAAGCAAAGATGGTTGGAGAGTTATTGCTTTTGAGTAGCTAACTGTTTCTCTATTGTTAACATTCCCATTGTACTATTTCTCTATGGGTGTGATGGTGAACCTATGGCACTTGTGCCGGAGTTGGCACACAGAGCCCTCTCTGTGGGCATGTACGCCATGGCCAGCTGCTCTTTTGGTTTCCGGCGCACGCATGCATACAGGCCAGCTGGTCTTTGTGTGTGCTGGAAACCTGAAGACCAGCTGGCGGGTCCACATGCACTTGCTGTCCACCTGGTCTTCAGATTTTTGGTGCTCTGGCACATGTGAAGATCAGGTGGCCAGCACACACATGTGCACTGGTCAGCTGGTCTTCGAGTTTCCAGGGCTGCAGCATGCACGTTCCAGTTTGGGCACTCTATGCCGAAAAGGTTCGCCATCACTGCTCTATGGGAATACTAGTCTTTTTCAAAAGTAGTCTTCAATGTATGACTTTGTCAAATAGCAAATAAGGTTCTCAGAATTCTTTCTCATGAGATTTTGTATGCTGCGTCATATCTCAAATCCTTTGTTGATCTTCCTTTAGAGAACGAGAGTGGAAACTATTCCAGTCATGTGCCTGTGGGAGTTAGGTAGTACTACTGCTTACTATATGTTGTTTTTCAGTAAGAGTTGCCTACTGCCAAGGCATGTGTGCTCAAGGGTATGCGCTCATGTGCATCCCAGTGGGCATACAATATAGTTGATGTTTCTGGAAAAGTTGATGCCAGAACTATTAATTTGATAGGAATAAAGAAAAACAACATTACTTCATATGGATAAATGAAGTAATAGCACATTAAATGTTTAGCCTTTTTCATGTGGTCTGTCAAATGTTACACACACACACACACACACACACACACACTTGTGTTAACTAGTTAGAGGACATAATTCACATTCAGAGCCTGGTAACTACATAGACAAATACGATTCTCATCTGTCTTCATCCACCCACTTTATGTTTATCTTCTTGTCTCTTCAAATTTGCTGAGCACAAGGATTTTGTCTAGTTCACATTATTTGCCCAAAGTATGTGAGCTTTTTGCCTTAATAGAGCCGTCAACAGTCAGTATTAATCTTATGTACTCCATAGGAAGTAGTTTGTGATTCTGTTCTGGAAGATTTCCTTCCTAAAAACTGACAGGCCACTACTCTAATATTTGGACCTATGTGATCTGGATTTAAACAGAATATTCTTGTATTCAACCATGTTACCTTCAAAGTCATAACAAACAAAGAATTACAATAGTTTACAGATAAGGTTATGACTTTTCAAAGGGGAAGTGAAAAAAATTACATGCATTCTGCCTTTTCAATAGCAAAATTGCAACATCTCTATACTGCAGTTTCTTTTACCAAATATGTATTATTTGTGAGGTGTTTTTTTACTTTGATGCAAGGAATAAGACTTCCTACCTGATAACCTCATCTATAAAAGCCATTTCATGATTTTAGTTTACAGATTGCCACTTTTATGTAATAGCTACTTTCAGATTATTTGGCTTTATTGTTGTTCTCTATTTTGTGAATAATAGGGTTAAAAGTTCCACGTGTCTGATTTCAGTACTTTGAATTCAATGAGCAAGAATTATGAGGAGACCAGAAAAACAACCCTCTCCAGTGTCATTGATTTCTACTCACATAAGGAGATAATTGCTATCTGTTCATTCAGTGTGGAGTCAAATAATCCTCTTGGGTACTTTTGTTTTACACAAAAACAAAGTGCAGTATGCTTTTGAATCATTAGGTGGCATATTTCTTCATGTTCACATGCTCCTTGACTGAATTGAATGCGACATCTATTAATAACCTCCTCTTTTATTAAAATCATATTTCAATATTTTAAATGAGTTTTTAAAATTAATGGAATGAAATTTGTAGTCAGTTTGTAAGTTTGAAATAACAAAAATCTCAAGAGATGTTTCTTCATTTATTTCAAAACATGATTACTGATGAGTCATTGGAAAAGAAAATACTGATAAAAAAGTGAATTTACATATTTTTAAAGAGACAATAATGGAGTGCAGGAATAGAAATTACTATAAACATCATGTTATATTAAAATTGCAAGAAGTACAGTATATATGTTGTCTAACTTCACAAGTATAGTCATATCTTGACCAAATGAACTTGCCATTTCTAATGCAGATTAATAGAATTTAAATAACAAAGGAATAATACTTTCTGGTGTAAGGGAAGTTTTTCTTAATAATAGAATCTTGGATGTACTGCTTTCTGTGGATTTCTGTGTCATATCTGAGTATTCCCATTGCTATCTACAAATACAAATGTTTGTCTTCCAGCAATTTTATTCATAGGTGCAGTTCGTTATATAGTTCTGTAGTGGATGTAACCTTTAGAAATAACATCTGCTACATTTGGATAAAAATAGAGTAGCAGCTGCTAACCTATATAGAGAGAATGTTATAATTTGCCATGAACCCTATGTAAATTTATAAAATTGCACTATTTTTTAATCTACCATTTATATATCTTTCTGTAGTTAGCCTTTAAAATGTGTTTAAATATCTTAATATGAAATCATAACAACATTCCAAATAGTCTTAAGATCCTGCAGATGGATCTGTTGTTTAAAAAGATACTTTGCGATCTGTCTTTCCACATGTTTCATTATAGGTATCAATTTTCACTGAAAAATATGAATTTATGGTGAGGTCATTTCTGCAGATAGTCCTTGGGTTATAATCACTCATTCAGCAACCATTCTGAATGAACAGAACTTACGACAAATTCTTGAAGTTGTAGCAATTGCAGCATCCCCACAGCCATGTCATCACATTTGCAAATTCCTTGCCAGCTTTCAATAAGTAAATTCAGTGGGAAAGCCAGGAGGAAGTCACAAGTCACTCCTGCTCCCACTACATTTTTGCCTACCTGTCTATGCTCTGCAGCACCTGCCCACAACTCTGCCTATGGCTATGCTATGTAGCACCCACCTGCTGGTCCACTCCTCTTTCCATGTTACGGTCACATGAAGTCTTTGCTTAACGCCCATGCAATTCTGGAGTTACAACAGCAACCAGGACTTCCAGGACTGCCATTGCTAAGCAATGCCATCATGTGACATTATGCTGCACAACTGCATCACTTAGCAACAGAAATTCTGGTCCTAGGTGCCCTTGTAACCTCAGGACTATTTGTATAATTTTCTTTTGTGAATTTTTTAAATTTATGGTAATATATACAGTGTTATATTTACCAAAGATTGGTGAACAAATATACCTGCTACCTATATTATGAGAAGATCCGTTCCTTCTCAGCAGTTGTGCTAAACCAGAGGTCTATGACTGAGCTCTATTATTACCCAGAGTATTTTTCTTATCACATGTCTTCCCTAGGATCTGCGAGTGCTAACAAATGACTTTTAGTAATACTGTCCATTAGTACATTTCCCCTTTCAGTCTTAGCAAGAGATTGTATAAACATGTGACAGACTAGTTTAGAAATATCAGCAAATGGGGGTAAAATGATTGTGCCTAGAAAAGGAAAACAGTGCTTTTGCAGAGATGGCTGAAAGTAGGCAAACAAGGAAAAAGTAGTTTCAGAGACAGAAGGAACAAGCACATTTAAAGAAGGATTAGTAGTAACGTGTTGCTGAGCTTCGGAATCATTTGATTCCAAAGTTATGATTTTAAACAAAGAGCTGCCTTTCTGGAACCGAGTGATAATAATTTTTATGTGATAGTTGTGCTGAAACTTATTTAAGAGGTATAAAAAGTCAGAGCAACTTTTAAAATTATATTTTCTTAATCAATTCAAGAACAATTATTTAAATTCTATTGAAAATACCCCAGTTCAAACGTAATTGTAATTGTATATTATACATAAACTAAGGCTATATTCTTCTGTTCTTCTATTTTGTAAGGAAAACTAAAAACTTCATAATTTAAATAAAGCACTTTTCCGGTAATATCTAAATTTAGGTAATGATGTTCATTGATGCCAGATTGAGCAACCTCTTAATGGCAGGGGCATACATAATATATTTTGGGATCTAAGAGATGCATTGGATGAGGCAATAATGCAAACTGAATTTCTTTTATTTTTTGTTTGTTAGGGGAATTAGAACTGAGGACTTGTTTGTTTTTGAAATGATGTTAAGCCTTTTGCAAAAAAAACCCACAATACAGTTGTCACATGTATCCCCTGCCTTAATGGATTGAAATTATTTATTAATATTCCATATTTCTAAATTACCCATCTATTTCAAAAATGGATTAAATAATAATAAATAATTGGATAAGGCTCCAGTTTCCATAAAGAAAGGGCTGAGCTTTGTTTCTACTTTGATTAGTGAGAATGAAACAGGATTTTAGATTGAATTCAGATTGTACAAACTGAAATTTAGATATCCCAAAATATTCTGAGTGAAATCGAAATATTCTTGTCATTGGAGAATGAGGTAGAAAGAAAGAACACTGAGCCCAAGATTGCTTGATGCTGATGATTAGGTTAATCTTCAATTTGATTCACAACTTGGAACTGGTAAAAATTTAACAGTTCAAGTCCTAAGCAAAGACCTAAGAGCTGTTACGTCTAAGTATGTAGACAGTTTTGAGTAGGATGGGTTTTTTTGCAAAGTCAGGATATTCATGTCTAATAAGTTCAAAATTTCCATATCTATGCAGCCCTTTGGTATTGCTCCAACAGCTCCTATTACTACTGGTACAACCACTGATTTTTGTCCCTCCATAATGGCTCAATTTCAATTTGCAAATCACAGTATTTTGTTATTTTTTCTATCTGTTTCTCCTCAATTCATGAATCTCCTAGTATTGCAATATCAATGAACCAGACTTTTTTCCTTTTCCACAATAACGATGTCAGGTGTGTTGTGGGTCAGATATCGGTTTGTTTGGATTTGAAAGTCCCACAGACTCTTGACTTGCTAAATTTTCAAGAACTTTGCCAATTTGGTGTTCCCAGTAATTTTTGCTGCCTTTGAAACCAAACTTCTGGCAAAGCTTCCAATGTATGATTTTGGCAACTCGATCATGACGTTGTAGATAATCAGTCTGTGAGATTTTGCTGCAGCCATTATTAAGGTGATCCACTGTTTCATCTTTCTCATTGCATAATGACATTTGCTGTTGTTACTGACATGTTGAATTTTTGCTTTTGTGGAATTGGTCTGCAAGGCTTGTTCTTGGGCAGCCAAAATGAAGCCTTCAGTTTCTTTCTTCAGCACCCCTGATCTCAAAAAAATCCATGATAACTTTATATGTACTTTTTCTTCAATGTCCTTCAGATATTGACTGTGTATAGCCTTCTTTTTTCAGTTAACAACTCTTACGTTCAATTGTTTCCTTTTGATATCCAATCCAATGCTTCCAATGTTGATGTTTTCAAGAGGTTTCTCTTGTTTACCTCCTTCAGCAGAGTATCTTGCTTTTTTATGTAGTTGTTTAAGCTGTGTTTTCCCTCTTTCACAGTTTGTTTCATCTATAAGAGTTCTCTGCCAGTCTCAGTTCTAGGCGAGTATAATAGATCAATATCACATTTTGGGTGCAGAGCAGGGGTCAGCAACCCACAGCTCTGGAGCCATAAATGGCTCTTTGGGCCCTCTGCCACGGCTCCCTGTCCCATCACTGGTTGGCCCCACCCCTCATTTCTTTTCTTCCGGCCTGAAGCAGCAGGAAGCGAAAGCTGCTGTTCTGCCCCAGCGTCCGAGTCCCAGGAAGAGTGACACACACCAGCTTCACAAACACTGTTTAATTCAAACAAAAC
>JANHZT010006355.1:183692-220715 GCA_032468215.1 Stegonotus admiraltiensis
ATTGAAATGACTAAACACTGTTTAAATTTGTGAACCAGCCAAATACTCTGTTCAAAGAAAATACATTGTATGTTTGTATGTGTGTTTCTCTAAAAAATAAAAAAAACTTTTTAAAAAAAACAACAACCAAAAAGGTAGGTACATCTTATACTTCGGTGCGTCTTATACTCCGGTGCGTCTTATACTCCGAAAAATACAATAACACATCTCAGCTCCATAAATCTATTTCCATTGATTTCCATATCCAGGTGATTCTCCTTCCACGTTTCTTGGCCCAGATCAATAATAAGCTGCTATAATTGAGTAATTTTCTTCCTTTGTCCAGATTTTTTGCTTTTTTCATTCGTCTTCCAGTCACTTGTCCAACCCCATGCCCTGGTTGCCTAGCAGAGGGAGCTGAGTCCTGTGGCATATTTTTTGCAGAATACCCAGGAGCCATAGTATTCAATATGATTCAGCATGGAATTCACTTGATGTGTTTTTACCATAGTTAAAAGGGTTTGGAGCAAGTTTAATTTGGCTTTTCAGTAGAGCATGTTATTATTGTTGTTAATTTTACTGGGAAACAATGACTTTCTATACCTTTAAATTGGGCTATACCGTTCTTCAGTATGTTTTTTGTGAAATGATTTTCAGGAAATTTTTGGTTGCTATCTCTCAATGATGTGGTCCTCTGTGATTATGTTTCATTGTTTATTTCTCTGAGGAGTGAATCTTCTATATTTGTTGTGTTCACATATCTAATGCAGCAGATCTTTGCCCTAACTCTGTTAAATCTTCCCAGATACTGTTTTTACATGATGGTATAGTACAATTAGTCCTCGACTTATGACCATAATGGAACCTGTTCATTACAGTTGCCAGTAGTGATAGTTATTAAGCAAGATGGCCTTGTTTAAAAAATTTTCACCTCTGTTCTCCCTGATATGGACATTAAAAGACACTGCTAGTTGTTTAGAGGAGCATAGGTGTGCCTTAGGTGGGGAAGGCTTAGCTCAGAGCCTCAGACTTGTTTGGGCCTCCCAAGGCTACCTGTATCCCATGAGACACCCTATGCTCTGCTTCCCACCCATCAGGATCTTCACAGCCCTTGCGCTTTCCACCCCCCACAGGATTCCCACAGGCATTTCCCCACCAGTGGGTCCCCACAGGCCTTGGACCTGCTTCCTAATCATCAGGGCTCACTTCCCCCTGTTCACTTACCTTTTGAGGAACTTCAGAGCTCAAGAGATCAGAGTTGGGTCAGTAGCACTAGAATGCAGCAAAGCTCATGTTAGTGAGCAAAGTAAGATGCTCTGTTGCTGAGTATATGGTGCACTACCACAAATAGTTGCCATTTTCCAAATGGCTACAGTTCAGTGCAGCTACTCAGAAAATGGTGACCACATCTAGGATCATGTCATGTGGCACAGTAATGAAGCAGCCTGCCTTTCTTCCCTAGCCCAACCTCCTGAGCTCCGAGATCTACAAAAAATAAGTGAGGAGCAGGGTGTGGGATGCTGTGTGGCGGGATGCCCAAGGCCTGTGGGGACCCCTGAGGGGATGGGGTTGAGAGATAGATGAAAGGGTTGTACAGCTTTCCTACAGTTAGTTGTAAGGACAAGCTTCTGCTTCTATAACTTTGGGAATGGGTTGTAAATAACTTTTGGGAATCCTACCACAACTTTGAACAGTCACTAAGCAAGAACTACCTGTAGTTTATTTTTTAATCTATTTATTGCTTTTTAAATTTACTGTTATTCTCTATGTTTTCTAAATTTCATTTTCCTTAATATCATGATTATAATCCCCTTCCTCCACATGAATTCATACACAATTTCTTTTATTCAGACTAATTCTTCATATGTTTGTCTGTGCATGTCTATCCCATAAGAGATTCTTTAAAAATTCCTTCCTAGCTTTCTGCAATAGTTCAAAATAACCATATTGCTGAAAATTCTTGTAACATTTTTATTGGTCTAAGTCTGTAAATCAATTCATTTCAATTTTTATAACGTTTTATCCATTTTTGAAATAATAAAACATGTATGTCAGATCCAATGATGGTATAATTAATTACCTGTATGATTTTTAATCAAATGTTTAGTTAATGTCCAATATAAATGGAAATTCCAATCTAAAATAAAGCTGAGATTAAAAAATTGCTTGATTCAATCTTTATCTCACTCTTTGTAAACTTTTCTGTTTTATTGATGTTTTAAGATTAAAAAATTAATATTTTACAAAATGAATTCTAATCAAAGATTTATCTATGGTAATTATTTAGATAAGATAAAGTTGATACAAAGGCCAGAAATGAAATTTAAATGTTTATTAAGAGATATAGAAAACTTTGACAGATAATTCATTCCGAACAGGAACATGTATTCCCGTTTTGATGTTCAAATTAAGATCAAGCTTTATATTATTTATTTTGAAGATATGACAGATGAAGTAAAGGGAAAAACAACTATAAATGTATACCTTAGAAACCTATCTGACCAATTCTTGTTATGGAAGTACTTTAGTGTCATAAAATAATATTGGGTTCCTTTAGTACTACAATATAACATTTTGCTTTTATAATTTGGTTTGACCTTATGAACAATAACATCAAAAAGCTCTTTGGAAGTGACCCTGGCAGGAGAGAAATTATCTCTTACTTTAAAAGGATCACATGCTTCATAGTTGTCATGACTAAAGCTCTACTGACATTTCTGGCTGTTATTCAGATGCTGAAAAGTGATGCAACTTTGACATTACACAGGTTCCTTGTAATATTACAGATAGTTGGTGATGTTTACTAAGGCAGCTTAAACCCACTGGTATCAATTACATCAAGTTCTTATCCTTATCTATTATTACCTTCCGTGCTTTTACTGGCAAAGGTTTCTTTTTCCTGGATTATTTATTTTCTATCCCTGTGTGACAGTTTTCAGTATCTTATTCACTGTGTTGCCATATAAATGCAATTATATACAGGTAAGAATTGGATTTTAACTGTTCATGTCTTCTGATTACTAGCAAGATCTGATCTCAAATTGATTAATGCTTAACTGATCACTTTAGATAGTAAAGAGATATTGTTTGTTGTGTTTTTGTTCAACTGTTGAGCATTTATATGTACATTTTATTAATTTTGATTTAAAGTACATAATAAGTGCAACAGTTAAATTGTTTTTGGTTTTTGAGTATTGCTGGCAGATTACCATATGCAGCAGTTTACATCCTGCTTATATATAAGGAAGAGATAAATCCAAACTAACAAGCAGATAAGGTTCATGGGTTCTGTTGAAGTGAATCCATGCTGAATTGTTCTTTTCTAGATTCTGTAGCTATATGCAGGACTACAAAAATGTTTTCATAAATTATGGCTTCCATTAGTTACTACAGCAATTTACTTAAAACTTTTTTTAAATAATCCTTTTGACAAACTTTTTGTATATTGGGACATAGGTAGTTAATAAATGTTACCCTTCAACCTAATTATGAGAGCCTAGGATGAAAAACAGAAAAACTTCAATTATTCTGTATGTGTTCTCAGTGGAATCTCAGAACATTTTAAACATTCAAATTTCCTTTAAAACATAGCCACATGTTTTCTAATTCATGCATACCCAATACCCAGCGGGAATTTGTGCATGGTCCTTTTAGATTCATTCAGCTTTAAAGCCCTCAGGGAGTTAACTTAATTAACATTTTAAATGTAAACTTGAACTGAAATATTTTTTAAAATCAGTTACATATTCACTCCAACATCCTTCCTATTTCACAGAATCTCTTCCCCAAGCCCCTCCTTTACTTATTCTCACATTTATATTAACATCCAGCTCCAGAATGAAACAAAATTGACAATAGATTAAAATGTTAAAAAGCATTATGAAATTAATGGTACGAAACAACAAAATGTTAGAATAAGTTATAGAACAAGAGCCAGTGAAGGCTTCTAGCTGCAGAAACAAATATTTTGATACTGAATCCAAAAGTGATGAGAACAGTCTAATCTATAATTGTGCTGTAATGAATTCAAAGCTATGTATAGTACCCACAAAAAAGCTCCTCTCCCGCATTACTCCCAAATGTACTTTTTAAAAAATGGTGATGGATAAGAAGTAGGTTTTAAAAACATAATTTATAGACAAAAATCAAGATTTTTCAGGAGATTGCAAACCTAAATAACCAAACCTAAACCTAAATTTAGTGCTTAAAAATGATAATCATAATTTGAATTGGTTCAGAAATAAACAGGAAGTAAGGGTATGCTTGAAATGAAAGCAAGATGTGCTTTCAGCCTGAAAAAAGAACCACCCAACTCGAAATGTTTTGTTGAAATGTATCAACTTTTCTGTTTCAGTGAATAACACTCAAAGTTTTCAGTCATAGGGGAGAAAAGGAACTTGGGGAAAACCTCTTCTTTTTCAGCCTGGGCCCAGAAGAGTTTGTAGGTTGGAAATCTGCTAATGGCCAGCTAATGTGAAGGAGAGGGGGGGAAAATCTCTGAAGGGTTAATTTTAAAAAAAATACTGTAAAGTATTTTGAAAACATATACCTTGTGCAATATTCTTATTTCCATTTTAAAATAAGTTAATTTAGATTAGAATCTATTATCAGAAAAGACATCCCATCTTCTTTCAGCAGACAAATCTTTTAGATCTTAACTTGAAATGCTGAGCTAGCAGAAGAAAATTAATCTCTGAATATTTTTTAAATTAGTATTTCTCTCAAACTGATAGACAAACATTAATTGTTAGTGTTTTAAATTTTATTTACTTATTTATTTGATTTCTAAAGCTGCCTATCTCAGCAAATGACACTGGAAGGCATATATCATAAAACAGTTAAAGAAAATTAAAACAATTAAAGCAGTAAAAATAAATATATATGGCATGAATAATACTGTTGTTATGGATGTTAATACAGCAAGGAAATGGAGATCTTAACAAACTTGGCGCCCCAGGCGCAGACAGGCAACTAGGTCTTTACACCTTTACAAAAGATCAGCAGGTCAGATCATGCAGATACCTATATTCCAGATGGCAGGTTCTATGGCAAAGAATACACATCTCCTGGTTCCTGCTTGCTGACATTTGGTTGATGGATCATGCAGCATGCTCAACCTGCCTGCCTGGCTTGGACTGATAAAAACAAGTGGGAGAAGATGATCCCTTGGGTAACCAGGCTCCAAGATATGAAAGGCTTTAAAGGTGATAATCAGCATCTTGAAGTTTCTTGATAATCAGAAACTTACTGGCAGCCACAAAGCAGTTGTGTTACACGTGTCAAATACCCGAGACTCTTTACTATATGTGCAGCCACATTCTCTGCCAGTTGAAGCTCCCAAATGTACTTCAAGGACATGCATAACATGTTGCAGTAGTCCAGACAAAAAGTCACGAGAGCATGAGTTACTGTGTGTAAAGCTTCCTGATCCAGGAACTGGTGCAACTTATCCTTTATATCACTTTTTTATTGGCAATTCCACCTTACAACAAAAACAAAATATATGGTTGCAGCAATGTGCAAAATACCGTTTCTGGGCAGATCACATGTGAAATACCATTAACCATCAAGCAACCACAGTCTGACTACTAGTCTTTGCACTTGCACCTCCAAAAAGCATTAAGAACATGTTTTTGTAAAGATACCTTTGCATTATTAACTGTTAAAATAAAAAACAGAACGACACACATAAGCTCTGACTGCAGCCCAATGACAATAACAGTAATTTCTCCATAGTAAAAGATTTTTCATAGTTTACCAAGTAGGCTGATAGACATACTGCTGTGAAGGCTTCAATCAAACCATATACATTGCTGCTGCCTTCCTCTCATGCTTCATCACCCATTCATTCTAAACCAGTAGTACTGTAGGAGAAAAGTATGTTCCTGTTGTTGTACTGGCTGGCAGAAATGTTGCTATAAAAAAGAGGAAGTATTTTCTATCATCCTTGAGCAAAAATGTGAAATAAGAGTTGAAAGTGAATAAATTACCCTTTAGAAGTTGAGTACTGAAAGTTATCAATTATAGTTACAGAACTTTTGTATGTAGAAAAAAAGAAATATTTGCAAGTTCTGTTCCATACTAATTAAATTTGAAAATTTATAATTTAAAAGCTGTCCTTGAAGCAGTATTATAGATGTATATTAATATTAATATCTTTCTATTGAAAATATTCTGCATTACCTGATTCCTCTGCTCCATGCGCATTGTAGTAATCATTGCTATGGACAATTTTCTTAAAAAGCCTGCAGCTAAAAAAATAAAGTGGTTAATATAATACACTAAGCCATAATATGGCGTCTTTGATTTGACTTAGCATTATCTATTAAATTAGCCATGGTTATGTTAAGATAATGTAAGAATCCATGATTTAAAGGTAAAAGATAAAGGTTCTCCTTGCACATATGTGCTACTCGTTCCTGACTCTAGGGGGCAGTACTCCTCTCCATTTCAAAGCCGAAGAGCCAGCACTGTCTGAAGACGTCTCCGTGGTCATGTGGCCAGCATGGCTAAACGGCAAAAGCACACAGAACACTGTTTACCTTCCCACCAAAGGTGGTCCCTATTTTTCTACTTGAATTTTTTACATGCTTTCGAACCGCTAGGTTGGGAGAAGCAGGGATGATTAACAGGAGCTCACCCCATTACATGGCACTAGGAATTCAAACCGCTGAACTGCCGACCTTTTGATTGACAAGCTCAGCATCTTAGCCACTGAGCCACCACATCCCTCATAAGAATCCATGATTTAGTGTGATGTAAATCCATTTCACTGTTTCTATTACAGTATGTATTGTATTAATGACCTATGATTTTATTGTATTATAATTATTATGACAAGCAAAGACCCAGTGTCCTCAGGCTGGAACCAGTTTAATGGTTAAGACACCCGCTAGAAACCATGAGTTCTAATCTCATTTGAAGCATAAAAGTCAAGTAGGTGACTTTTGGCCAATCTCTCTTAACCTGGCTCTTGTCCCAGGGATGTTGTTATAGGAAAAATAGAAGGAGGAAGGAATACTGGGTATGTTTGCTGCCTTATTTATAAAATAATAAAGATGGCATATAACCAAAAAAACAAACATTGTACAGAATCCATTAAATTGTGGGAAAGAAGAAGCTTCATATTTGATATATGAATGTATGAGGTACTTAATATTCTCATTTTGGCAGAGGGCAATCAACTGTTTCATTTGGCTTCCTTTACGTCTTCAATAAGGATGCAAGATTTCAGCCAAGCCCTAGCTTAGGAAATGAGTTTATCAGTGTAAAGTCAGCAAATTTATGATTTACTGCTAAGCCCTGTTTGAGGAGAGCTTGATAAATGTTTTAAGTGTATTTAGGTGAAAAACCAAAGAAACATTGCTCAGAGTAATTTGCACATGGACCTTATCTTACATATATAACAAGGCCAAGAAGTATTGAAATTTTAGGGTTTATCTTTGCTCACCTCATGTAACATTTTTAAATATGATATAGAGCTTATTGATGTGAACTATGACATAAATAGACAACTTTACACAACTATGTTTGTCTGTGAAAGTTTGTATTTCCACTGTTAGTCATTTTAGCCTACAGGTATTTATTTACATGTACTGGGTCTCCTCACGTAAAGATTCTGTACATAGAGAAAGAATATATAAACCCAAAATGCCATTCCTGTTCCATTATAAGTAGATGTAAAATGGCTCAACATTTAAAAACACTGATGTTATCAGCTGGAAAGCAACAGTCCAGGTTTAAGACCAGAGCACTGCACAATGGGGTTAGCTCTATCCTCACCCCAGCTCCTGCCCACCTAGCAGTTCAAAACATGCAAATGCAGGTAGATAAACAGGTACCACTTCGGTGAGAAGGTAACAGCATTCCTTTAGCTTCAGTGTATAGTCATGCTGTCCACATGACCACGGAAATGTCTTCAGACAACACTGGCTCCCTCAGCTAAGAAATTGAGATGAACACCACCCCATAGAGTTGGACATGACTGAACAGGAGGAACCTTTACTTTTACCTTTAAAAAATACTTGCTAAGGCTGCGTAAAAATTATTCTATATTTTGCAACTTTGCAAATCTTGCTAAGATGTGGTTCATTTAATTTTGGTTTATTGATATTAACACTATTTGCTGGCTTGATGAAAACTAATTATAAACAATTGTTTACAAACCACAGTGCCTGAGTTACCATATTTTTTGGAGTATAAGACGCATCTTAGTTTTTGGGGAGGAAGATAGGGGAAAAAAATCTGCCTACCAGGTATTCATCTGGCTAGCATCCTTAGTCTGATCAGCTTCAGCACATTAGTTTTCTGGCTTTTTATCCTCTGCTTGGGGATAAAAAACAGCTTCTAAGGCACAGCTGAGAGGAAGCAGCAATGAGAAAAGCAGGCAAAGCACGGGGAGATCGCTTCACTCGGCTAGCGCCTAGTTAGGGCTGAAAAAGAACTGCTAAAGAACAACTGAGAGTCGGAGATGCTTCGCTAGTGCCTCATTAAAGCACAGTGGAAGATCACTTTACTCGCTAGCGTCTCATTAGGGCTGAAAAAAAGCTTTGAAAAAGCTACATTTGGAGTATAAGACACACCCAAATTTTCAGCCTCTTTGGGGCAGGGGGAAGATGAGTTTTATACTCCGAAAAATACCGTAATTCAGTCAAACCAGGCTTAAGGTTTAACATATCTAAAGTCTCACTGTTAAAAAAATCTGGTGCCTCCAAAATAGAAACAAGAAACCTGCCTTTCCCAAGAAGGACACTGCATATTTAGAAGCATTCTGTTGTTATATTCATCAGTTACATTTGATAAAACATTGAAATAATGTTGATAATACTGTTATAATTATAGAAAGATGAATAAAAGTGAGCTAATTTTATTATAGCTATCTATAGTTTGAGAGTCAGTTTGATGTACCAGTACTTAACTGGTCACTTAGTGACTGATCAAAGTTACAATAGACCCACTCCCCAAAACTACTTACAACCTGGTTTCAGAGTAATGGCTGCTACAATGCCCCTACAGCCATTAATTCTTCTAAGCAACCACAGTGACACTGTAGCAGCTCCCATCACTTATCTTCCTCTCATCCCACTCACTGGTTCCTCACAGGCAAAGGCTGGAGTAAGCACTGTCATAGTGGGGAAAGTGAGGGGAAGCGACTGGTAGAGTAGCTTTTGCCATGTGTTAGAAAAGGCTAGGATTCTACAATGGCTGCTCCATCCCTGTGGCCTGCCTATTCCCTGCCTTCTCTGTCTGCCTGTCCCAAGGTGAGGCTGGACTGGGACACCTGGCACTTCTAATTTCTGGAGAGGCTCTGGCTTCTTTCATAGCCTCCCTATCCCAAAGGTACTTTTTTCAGGAGGTAACTGGACTTCCTTGTTCTTTCTTTTGAAGACATTTCACTTCTCAACCAAGAAGCTTCTTCAGCTCTGATAGGATAGTGGGGAAGCTTCTTGGATGAAAAGCAAAACATCTTCAAAGAACAAAGTAAGTTGCCTCCTGAAAAAAGCACCTTTCAGACAACCATGACCTGGGATGACTGAGAATCTCTACAGATTTATAGCCTCCCTATATTTCCTTTCCATTGAAATAGCCTGTCCAATTTGTTCATGGTCTATGCCAAGCCTTGCCTACCCCCAAGGCATCCCTGTGGTGAAACTCCATTTGTTAACTCTAAGTTTAGGCCTACCTAAAGTGGTTAACAGTTGATTGTCATTTTCAGTGGTCTTCGCCAGTTTCTGGATTTACTTTCAGTTTTTGGCAAAAAAAAAAAGTCCATTGGATAAAATAGATTCACTTAATAATCACAGCATTTATTTAACCAAGGCATTTGCTTAACAACTCAACAAAAAAGGTCACAAAATCAGGCACGATCATATGGTGATCTGCTTAACAACTACAACATCTAATGACCATAATTCCAGGCTCAATTACAATATATTTTGAGTAGTACCTGCATTTTTTATATTTTATATTGTTGCATTTTATTCTATTTTAAATACCCAGGTTCAGTTGGATTATGAATTTCATAAATATATAACTAGATCTGAAGCAATGTTTGTCACTATGGAAAGAATTTTCTCTGTAACCAAACCCAAAAAATATATATCCTTCAAATAAGAGAGAGTTGACTAGTACAAAATGTTATTTTATTTTGGCTCTTAAACTTTAATATCTCAGGACTATTCCACTCCTGAAATAGTCTGCAAAAACATTCAGTTCCCTTTACATATTTGTAAAGGGAATATACAGTATTTGTTGGAGAATGCTGTTTCTTCCTACTCTTTTCAGTTCTATTTCCCATGGGCTCTTTTCTGATTTGGGGGGCAATTTTCATCTCACTTAAATTACATGCAGAAACAGTGATATGAAAGTGTTTCGTTGAAGTTAGTGTATTTTATGAATCTAGCAAGCAAATAATTGTAACAAAGTCTGGAAAGAGTTTCTCTTAATTTCCTCAGTGTTTTTCTAGGCATGCAAAATTCTTGAACCCAGAGCAATTAGTCACTAAAAACTCAGTTTATGCTGCTATTTGCTATATTCTAGTTGCTTATTGGATTTACAGTTTGAGATCATTTCTTTTTCTATGTATGTTCTTTTTTTGATAATTTGTGAATATACAGTATATAAACAGGGAACATATGTTCATATTCTGATTTATTTTTAAAATAATAGTAAATATATACCATTTGTACTTCTGTATTAGCAAAGGATCTTTGGCCTTATATCCTCAAACAGTATTTCTACACTACTTTTTAATTAACTGAAGGAGACTGTTTTAAAAAAATATTTTGGAGTGACGTGGACTTTGCTATTTAAAGAAAAATGCTTTTTTTAAAAAAATCTCAAAAACCATATCCAGGATTCAAATATGTTTAATGAAGTTTTCTGAGTTCCAGCCAGTGTTTTTATAGAGGGATTGTTTTCATTTGCTTAGTCTGATTAAGGATTAAATATATGATGATGAGAAGACTAAAATATTTAAACACAATGCCACAAAAATAAGAACTAATCAAAATAATATTTTAATTGTTATATTAGGATAATAAAGAAAATGTTAGGAAGATGAAGAAACAGTTTTTATATGATAAATCTTTCATGAATGAGTTTCATAGTAAGAATAATAAGTAGGCATCTTAGTGTAATAATCTCTAAAAACTAAAAAAAAATAATCTTTAATTTTTCTAAATGTTTCTCCTTTAGGGATAAGAGTGACTGGCCTAAATTTACCCAGCTGATTCCATGTCTAAGAAGGAACTAGTACTCACAATCTCCCCATTTCTATTCTTTACTACATCAAACTGGCTGTTGGTTAGAATAAGGATATCCCATCAATGGTTTATGTCCATAATAGCAAAAACTGTTCAGAAATAAGATTTTATCCCTAGTGATAAGTAAAAGGACAAAAAGCCCTTGGGTCTCCTAGTCCAACTCCAACATCATAATCACTTCAGCACAGTGGCTTTCATTCCAAGCATAATTGTCTTCAATTTTATGGTTTTATATTACTCTTATGCCTTTAGGAAAATTAGCATTTTTTCAGTCAGTCAAGTTATGCTAAATGCTCTAGTTTATTAGAGATTTTTAATGTGTTTTTTGTGGATTCAATGCATGAAGTTAAAATTTTATCTTAATGACTGTATGGTGTAGTGACAAATATACTGGTACATAGTATTTTTATTTTATTAACTTCATTTTGACTGTGTTCTGCATTTTGCAAAAGATCAATATTATGCTCTCTGTATGTATGTAGTCTATGGCTAAAACTGAGCTGTAAATAATCAAAACATAGCATTTTATGGATGGATGGATGTCAGAATAGAAATATATGGTTTTGAGAATTAAAAACAGTTTAGTTTGTCCATAGCACAGAACCTATCAACAGAAAACAATTTATAGTCTGTGCCATTCTTCACAGCTGAATGGAGAAGAGATGCCTGTTCATTGAAACAGAGCAGCTGCACCCTGTTTAGCTACTCACATTAACATTTTGTTTTTTTAATCAAGACCTGCACAGTTCTCAGTTACAGTTTTCCATGACAGCCATGAGCACTTGTGGGGCAGCTGTTTGGAATATAAACAGACTTAGATTTTTTTAAAAAGGTTAAATTTACAACAGGTTGAAAATATTACAGCCCTGATATCATTATGATACAAGAAATAGAGATTTTACCAAACCTTTTTCAGATATTCCACCTTTTTCAAAGGATTGAATAAAATTATATTGGTGGATATTCAAACAAACAAATGGCATAGCTATAATATTAGCAATCTTAATTGATTATGAATATTGTGATAATAAAGGATACTTTATTTCTTGATATTTAACATAGATTCTCTCAAGTCTTACTAATTTATGCTGAAATATTTCATAAATATTTTGCAAAATTCTGTAAGTTTCAGTACCTTATATGTATGGCTAATTATAATGAAATTTAAGATTTTCATTTGTATTTCAAATGAAAAACTCATCTTGCTTTTTTTCAGAATTGGAAGATATTGTAAGCATATATATTGGAATTCAAATGAAACAAATTGATATTTTAAAAAATCCAAAGCACAGGTAGTATAACTTGTTCATGTATACATCAAAGCTGTTTTAGACTATATCAATTTAGATTTTATTTCTTTTGCTTTGCTAGATCACGATATGGACTCTTTTATAGGTTCTGTTGCAATTTCAAGTTATACTGATTCTGGTTTTGAAAATTATTATGACTTAGCTAACTTTAGATGTTACGTGAATAGTTCAGTCATTAGACTACAAGGCTAAGAAAATTTCTTTTTCTGGACAAGTAGATTTATTCTTCTTTTAAAATCAGTTGGGTTCAATTAAGACTTTATTTTTACGGGACATGTTTAAGGCATTTATTAGGGGATTCCTTTTTTCTTTTGCTTCAGCAAAAAGTAGTCTTAGAGATTCCAATTTTAAACAGTTGAAACAGATGGTTAAGTATTGTTGTTTTATGCTAGACACCTCACAGATGAATTGTATCAAGCATTGACAGCAGCAAAATTTTAATTGGGGCTGTTATATTCAGAATGATTTGAATATTTTTCTTATTAGATAGGAATATTGGGAGTCAGAGAGAAAGCTGGCAAACTGGCCATTCACCCCAATCCAAGTAATTCCAGGCTTGGTCCCCTCCCACCTCTGAGCCTTGGTAAGGTAAGGGACTACCACCAGCTCCTCATACCTTCTATCTTCTCACCCCTCTGCACTTTTGGCCACCCTTCATCCTGCCTGGCTTTGCAGTTGCTTACCATCCTGCAGCTCAGGAACTTCTTGGTATGCTATAACTTTGGAACTGCAATAAGTCTCTGAATTATAGTTGGAAGCCATGGGCACCTTGGACCCCTCAGACATGGTCACATAGTACAAAACCATCAAACTTCAAGAAGTCCCAATAGTGCAATACAAATGTCCCAGTTCTCCAAGAAGCTCTAGCAGAACAGTGTGAAGCTGCAGGAAGAAAAATTGGGGATAGTCAAATGATGCCTCACTTAACAATTATCACTTAACAGTGAATTTTCACATCCATATTTTGATTGCAAGTTGTAAGACTTTAGGGTAAGATTAAGTTTATTTACATAAATATTAATGGAGATTAGTATATGTTTCAAAGGGGACTCCAATATTAATTTCATTAGCTATATCATAAAGATAAATAAATTAATGAGAAAATATTTATGGCAAAATAAAGAACCTAAAAGATCTTAGGCCAAATTGTGATTATTTTATGAGGATGCCAAAAATTAGAAGAAATTTTGTCGTACCTTTTCCAGTTAACAAATTTTATTAAAAGGCATAAGTTTTAATAATATTTTATATCAGTGAAAACTTTCCTGCCAGTATCAATCCAGTGATGATGTATTTCCAAGCTAACAGGCCATGGTTTAATTATTTGGTATCCTGATAGTGCTAGAGATATCAGCCACAAAACTTCAAGACAGCAGATAATTAGACCATGGCCTATTAGCCTGGAAGTTCATTTCCATTTAATAACATTTGTTTGCCAGAAAAAATGTCTCTAGGCTCTTCCTGATTTTTGGTTATCATACCTAGACTAACATATCTCTGGCAATTGTAATCAGCCAGATTTAATCAACATCATTGAGCTTCTGTCTTAACATCTGTATTTTTTCTGATAAAGATCTCTGATAAGAGACTTACTGTGTTTTAGTCCAGCCTTAGCCATGAAAGGGACAGTCACTTTTTCCGGAGCGCTGCTCCTACACTCCATAGCTAGCTGGGTTATTTCCTCATGTTCTGACAGCAACTGGGTGAATTATTGAAATTTTCTTGCTCGTTCCAACTCTGGCCATGACCACTTGTCCCATGATTCCGCAGTCTTTCACTCAGTTGCTGACAGACTTTTTCTCTCTCCGTGAGTTTTGTCTCTTTCTGGTTAGTGCGATTAGGTTTTTGATTTATTTTTGATTACTCTCTGGATTTCGGTTCAGACCTGATTTGGGACTGCTTCAACCCTCCTTGAGGCTCGGTGACGCGTCTGGGGCTCCAGGCCATCCTTGGCCTCAGTGCTTCGGGCGCTTGACAGTTGCCTGATTCTGACCCCACAGGGCAGATCGGGCTTGCTTTCGGCCACCAGGCTATTCCTTCTGTCAGCGCTTCCAGCGCTTGACAACCGCCAGATTCTGACCCTGCGGGGCGGATCGGGCTTGTTTTTGGCCGCCAGGCTTCCATTCGCCTCAGCGCTTCGGGTGCTTGTCGGCAGCCAGATTCCGACCCCTCGGGGCTGATCCGGCTTGAGTTCAGCCGCTGTTGTGTGCGTGTTTGGGCGGTTCACTGTCCTTCACCCCACCGCCGCCTTGGTGAGGCGATTCGGCCGTGAAGCGGATCCAGAGTGTTCGCGCGGGCTCACCGCACACTCTGTGGCATTCGTTACCACAGAAGTCTGATTTGGCCTGAGCTGACATCGGGGGAGCGACTGACCGGTAGGCACAACCTTTGGGACTGTGGCTTTGCCTATCTGGGGTGACAGCATGAGCCGCCATTATTGGGTCCAGAGGTTGCGGCCGCCATTTTGGCCAGCCAGAATCAGCACCCACCATTTTGTCACTTCGATTCTTCCCGCGCTTAGGCGCCATACCCCGAGGGACCAGCCCTACCTCGACTAGCAACCAGCCCTTATTGGCGAGCTCCTATCAGGCTTCCCTCACCTCGCCCAGACCAGGGATTGGATCGTTGGAGGCATGTCTGGGCCCTGCAGGTGCCGTGCGCCTTTCAGACCTGCTGCCTGTGTCTGTTACCTTGACCTGGGTCCCAGCATATTTTAGTCCAGTACACACCATGCCCAGAGCCTTGGACTACCGTTAAAAAAAAATTCATCTCACAATGGCGGTATCTTCTGACTTGGAACAGGAGGCAAGTCCACCACGTCACTCCTTACCACCAAAGAAGGCAGGGGGGAAGAGGTCTGCTTCCACAAGCGGCAAGCCCCATAAATCCAAACGGACCTCCAGTGTTGACAAGGATGCCTTGAGGCATCACAAGGCCTTTGAAAAACAGTATAATAAGGCCAGGCTGGCGACCCTGGCTTCGACGGGTCTGGTCTCCCAGTCCTTGCAGAGTGCTCCCCCACCTCCAGTGGGAGCCACTCTGACCACCCTTGCTCAGGATGCATCTTCTGCTGGCACGGCCTCAGGAACCTTGGCTTGCTCGTCTCAACCACTCTCTGCCACGAGGGGGGTCTCACATTCTTTGCAAGATATGTCAATAGCTGGTTTGGATCTTCCCAGGGCTCCGCATCAGGCGGTTCCTGAGGCCACTTTCACGCCAACGGCGGCAGGGCTCCGTGCACCGGCACCGTCTTCTGTGGGTGTCCAGCTAGATTTCCAGTCCATTTTATCGTCGTCCTTGTCCACGATCCTGGCGGCGGGTCTTCAACAGGCTTCCCTCGCAGCTGCTCCATTGACCGGGCAGGACGTGGCAGCCAGTCAGGCTGTCCGCAGACCTCGTTCACCACAGCACGAGGCCACTGATTCTTCGGCAGATTCAGACCAGGCGAAGGCGGATCTGGAAGACCTTGAGTTCTCAGAGGACGAGGGGTTGGCTCCTGACGCTCCGGCGTTCACGGGTCTATTCAGACTGGCCCTTTTTAAATCCCTCCTGCACAAGGCATGTTTGACCACCAACCTGGGGGCGGACAATGAACAGGCCACTTCTTCCCAAGCTGCGGCTGGGCCCCATGATGCCTTAGTCAAGGTAACCAAACAGGAGAAGTTCCTTGCCCCCAACTGTTCACAGAGGTAATTCAAACACCGTGGAGTCATCCTGGATCCTTATCAATGCCCAGTAACCTGGATAAGAAGCTGTACTGTGCTGGTCCAGAACTGGAGGCCCTTTTGGAATTGCCGACTGTCGATGCTCCAGTGGCAAGCCTCGTTTCTCCATTAGTCGTTTCCTCAGACTCTGGATTCCCTGAAGTCAGAAGACAGACGGGCAGAGTTAGTCCTTCGTAAATCCCATCAGGCAGTGGCCTGGGCGATCAGGACAGCATCAACCACTTCGTTTTTTAATAGGGCGTCACAGATCTGGCTGCGACAATTGCAAGAACGGCTTCCCCCTGAGGAAACCAGAATACATCAGGACATCAATAAAATTGTCGCAGCCACCAAATACTCCGCCGATGCTTCACTGAACTCAGTAAAGTTCGCCTCTCGTGCCCTCGCCTCATCGATCACCTCTCGGAGGCTTCTTTGGCTTCACCATTGGAAGACAGGTAAAAACCAAGATGAAGCTTTCGGCAGCTCCATATAAGGCCCCCAATCTTTTTGGGGCTGTGCTGGACCCCATCCTCATAGAGGATAAAGATAAGCACAAAATGTTGCCATCTTCTTCTCGCAAGCAGGACCGGTGCTACATTCCATACTATCAGCAACAGCCCTTTCGGACTTCTTCCGGGCCCAGCGGGTCCTCATCCTACTGTCCGTCCTCTCAAGGAGCTGACCGATTTCCCGACAGGCAACACTACCACGACCGGGGCAGACTACAGCAGACTTTCAAATGCCCGTTTTCTGGTGCTGGCTCCCTGCCCTTCCAACAGGGCAAATGACTATCTGTCCCCGGATCCCATCGACGGACATCTGCGTCACTTTCATCACCAATGGGATTTGTCGACGTCCGATGCGTAGGTTCGTCGAACCATCTCTCAAGGACCTTCAATAGATTTCACCGGTTACCCACCGTCTTGCTTTCTCAGGTGCCCAGGCCCACGCTCGCCAGATCAATGCAGGCTCATGTTGGCGGAGATTGCGCACCTTCTGGACATCAATGCAATAGAGGAGGTACCCAAAAACCAACAGGGCTCTGGGTTTTGCTCGGTGCTCTTTCTTGTGTCCAAGAGTTCTGGCGGCTACAGGGGGATTCTGAATCTAAAACACCTGAATCTGGCGGTTCTCTACCACCAATTCAAAATGCATTCCCTGCAGTCGATTCATCCGTGCGACAGGGAGACCTCCTACAGTTGGTGGACCTCTGAGAGGCATATCTCCACGTGCCGGTTCATCCCGAGCACAGGCAGTTCCTACGATTCGAGTATGCGGGCAATCATTATCAATATTGTGCCATGCTATTCGGGCTCTCCTCGGCTCCCAGAACTTTCACCAAGCTGGTAGCAGTGGTGGCGGCCACCCTTCGGTCCGTGCCGGTGAGAGTCTTGTGTTACCTAGACGACATTCTGGTTCTGTTGTCATCCCGAGCCCAGGCAGCCCACGACATGGAGCTGGTGCTCTCCACCTTTTGTCAGCACGGTTTCTCAATAAATGCCGACAAAAGTCATCTGATCCTGTCCACCAGGATCTTGCACCTCAGTGCGGTGATCGACTCCTCCCGGGGACAGGTGTTTCTTTCCCCGGACAGGATCCTGAGCATCAAGGAGCTGGTCACCCGGGTTCTGGCCCAGAGAGCTGTCCCTCTACTGACCCTGTCTCAATTACTGGGGAAAATGGTGTCCTGCTTCAACATCGTCCCTTGGGCTCACAGGCACTCTCACCCGTTACAGTGGTTGCTCCTTCCCTATCAGTGGAAGGGCTGTGGCAACCAGACAAACAAGGTGCACCTGTCTTCGCAAGTTCGTCTGTCGCTTTGCTGGTGGCAGTCTCAGGCCATGCTGCGGGGCTGTTATTTTCTGGAACTGGACCAGGTCGTGCTTACCACAGACGCCAGCCTTCAGGGCTGGGGGGCCCACCTACCAACCAGGTGGCTCAGGGACAGTGGTCGTCGTTGGAGACTTGCAATAGCATCAACTTTCTGGAGCTTTGGGCAATTCAATTGGCTCTCCGTCATTTCCCCCCAGCCTTGGAGGGACGTCACATCCTGGTCCTCACAGACAACACCTCGGCCAAGGCGCATGTGAGTTGGGAAGGTGGCACGAGATCACAATCGTTGATGCTCGAATCAGCCAGACTCTTCAGCTGGGCAGAACGCTACCCGCTTTCAATTTGGGCGGATCACATCTCAGGGGTAGCAAATGTTCGGGCGGACTGGCTCAGCAGGAAGCGGATTGACCCTGCTGAGTGGCAACTGCAGCCCCAGCTGTTTCAGGAGCTGATGCTTCGATTCAGAACGCCGGTCATAGACCTGTTCGCCAGCCCGTCAAATGCCCAGCTTCCTCAGTTCATCTCTCGTTGCCCGAGTCCATTGACAGAAGATGTCAATGCCCTACATTGTCGCTGGCCACCCAGTCTTCTATATGCATTTCCGCCAATCCCCCTCATTCCATGGGTTGTGCGGAAGGTGATCTATCTCAGAGCCGAAATACTGCTGGTAGCTCCCAATTGGCCCCGCCGGCCTTGGTTCGCTGACCTCGTAAAGCTTTCCGTCGAAAGTACGTGGGTGATCCCCCCTCACCGGATCTCTCTTTGCCAGGGTGCCATTTTCCGTCCGGAGCCTCAGTGGCTCCAGTTGGCCGTCTGGCATTTGAGCGGGTCATCCTAAAAAAGGGACATTTGCCGGATGACGTGATTGGCACGATTCAGTCTTCCAGGTGACCATCCACGACTCGAATCTATGAAGCGTCTTGGCGGGTGTTTTGCGCCTGGTGTTCCGAACATCACATTGACCCCACTGTCATCCAGGACGTTCTGGGTTTTCTTCAAGCAGGTTTGGTCAAAGGGTTGGCTCCGGCCACATTGTGGCGCCAAACGGCTGCTCTGTCCACGGTGATTTTGTGCCCGCCTTATCAGTCCTTATCTCACCATCCTTGGGTCCGGGGGTTTCTCCATGGTGCGACGAATATTCGTCCCCCCACCATACATCATTATCCCTGCTGGGATCTTCCGCTCGTTCTACAAGCACTCACCTCTCCACTGTTTGAGCCTCTGGGATCCATTTCTCTAAAATTTCTGCCCTTCAAGTTGGCCTTCCTTCTGGCAATCACCTCGGCCCGGCAGGTCTCAGAGCTCTCCACTCTGTCTATCAGAAAGGACCCCTGCATTTTTCATGCCAACATGGTAGTACTTTGCCTTGACCCGGCATTTACACCTAAGGTAAACACATGGTTTTACCGGGCCCAGGAGATCATTCTGCCAGACTTCTGCCCCTCCCCCAAGCATGACAGAGAAGTACTTTGGCACACACTTGATGTCCGGCGTGCGCTTCGCCATTATATTCGTCGAACGGCATCCTTTTGGAAGACGGAGGCACTCCTGGTCTCCTTTCATCCGGCTTCAATGGGCCAGAAGATTTCCTCGTCCACGGTGGGCCAATGGATTAAGGCTTGTATTTCGTCGGCCTATGACCTTCAAGCGCAGCCTCTTCCGGGAAGGATTCTGCCACATTCTACCCGCAGTGCTGCAACTTCGGCGGCGTGGGCAACCCAGGCATCAGTGACGGACATCTGTCAGGCTGCCACATGGACTTCCTTGTCGCCCTTCATCCACCACTATAAAATTGACGTTTATGCCTCGGCTGAGGTGTCTTTTGGGCACCGGCCGTTGCAAAGTGTCCTTGCAGACTCGACCTCAGGGAGCAGTCAGCCTCCTGTCCCTGGGGTTTGAGCTTGGGTATGTCCCAACTATGGAGTGTAGGAGCAGCGCTCCGGAAAACGGACTTGTCTTACCTGAACGTCCATATTCGGAGCGCTGCGGATACACTCCATCCCCTCCCTTCTTTGTTGGGGCTGCCTGCTTTGTTCCTGTCGTTTGCAGGTTTTGTAGTTCTGTTTCCGGTTCCGGTTTGTTGGAGGGTTCCCTTTGCTGTGCTGCACCTTCGTTCAAGACTGGGGAATCATGGGACAAGTGGGCATGGCCAGAGTTGGAGAGAGCAAGAAAAATTCAATAATTCACCCAGTTGCTATCAGAACATGAGGAAATAACCCAGCTAGCTATGGAGTGTATCCGCAGCGCTCTGAAAATGGACATTCAGGTAAGACAACGTCCGTTCTCAGCCCAACCTACCTCACAGGGTCATTGCTGTGGGCAAAATACGAGGAGGAAGGAATGTAAGATATGTTTACCACTTTCAGTTGTTTATAAAAAATAAATGTGGGATATACATTCAATAAAAAAATTGTTTTCTTCTGTTGGAAAGCAAATGTGTAACACCTTGAAATCGTGGCAGCTATTAGGATCTAGGAATATTGAACCAGGATCTTTCTTTTTTATGTTTGTTTATTAAGAGGTAAGCAATTATGATTTGATTGTGAAGCACATGAGAAGTTGATATTATGGTAGAATGTCCCTAATTTAGCTTAAGCATTACAACAAAATATTTTTTTGAAAATAGTGGTGCTAAATAAGAGTTTAATAGTTTAAATTATTATTTTGACAGTTTTAAAGATTTTTGGAGATTGTAATTTCAAATACACTTGGCAATATATAAAGCTAAAACATATATTATATTCCTGCCAGAGCTGAAGAAGCAGCTTGGCAATCTGTTTCTACTAAATACCTTTTTGAAGATTTTCTACCGTGAGCGGTTCACTTCTTGGAGACAGGTTCTAACTTTGACTTGGCCATTCCAAAATGCTGAATTCAAATGAGAAAACCTAACCCAGTTTAATTCACGCAGATTCCAGACTTCTGATTAAATTGGGTATAGGCTATTAGCTTGAACTCTAGCTAGAATATTCCTTGTGATACCAAAGTGTGTTTGACTTTAGCATGTCATCCTAATGAATGAATTAAGAGAAAGAAAAGCCAATACCGAGAACCATCCTGGAAGAGCAAAGGTAGTAATGTAATGTAATGTATGTAGCTAAGTACAATATTTTAGATTTCTATTAGGAAATACAGAATAAGGCCTGTTAGTATTTATGTAACTTAATTATAGAATAAGTAAGCTAGTTATTGATTTTCAAGTGAAAATTTTAGGTCGCTTTGTAAGAATAAACATACTGTCAGCAATCATAAAGTCAAAACAGTATTTGTCTTACTACTTCAATCACATGAAACAGGATGGTCTAATAACAGGTAACTGAAAATATTCAATTTTCAAAGATTGAAGATTGGTTTGGGGAAGAAAAGTTACTGATTTCATAAATCTGTAGACTAGTTCTTTTAATCAACTAGGTAAAAAGAGGTGCATTCTTCCCATTATAGATTATATTTTTCCACAACTTGCTGCTACTCAAGTATTTCCATTGCCCAATGCTGACAGTGGGTCTACTGGATCTAATGAACTATGTTTATCACACTGATAGATTTTTCTTCAAAATGTTGCTTATGTGAATTCCTAATACTTCTGAGTTGCCTCAGAGACCTGTTTCCCAACAGCATGTGAAAGATATTTCAACATGGATATTTTTGATCATATGTATGTGTCTATGTGTGTACATACACACACACACACACCATGTTTCCCCAAAAATAAGACCCTGACTTATATTTTTGAAATAAGCGCTTGACCTTATTGCCATGCGCTCAAAAGCTCAATTGGGCTTATTATCAGGGAATGTCTTATTTTGGGGAAACAGGGTATTGAAGATGAACAAGGCCAGAAACTACGTTCCAGAAAATCAGTCATAAAAATTGAGCAAAAGCAATTATATCCTATATTTCATATTTTGTGGAGCCATACTTCACATACTTTGGAGTTCAGAATCAAAGTAGAAACATATTCATTTTCCAGACTCGCTGCTCCGACAATCCATGCATGGGTATTCACTTCTTGCTTTGCTAGAGACTGAGTGAAAACAATTTTTCCGTTGGTGTAGCCACGCCCCCTGCTCCTGCTCTTTAGTCTTTTCACTCAGTCTAGCTGAAGAGACTTGAGTTGGATTTCTCTGATGTTGTCAGTCTTTTATGTTATTTCTGTTGGGGGTTTTTTTGTGGATTATTATCTTTATTCATTTGGACTTCACAAGGGGGACTGTGCAACGTGGATTTTAGGGGTCTTACAGCATGCCCTCAGCTGCTGGCAGTGTGTTTAGCATGCCTGGGGCTCCAGGCCACTTCCATCACCTAGGATTCTACTACGAGCAGCTTTCCGGAGGTCTGTTCCTTTCGGGGCAGCTCCATTGATTCTAATTGCCGCTGGTGGTGAGCTGGTTGCCCGGCTTACCGGCACAACCGCCACCACCCCCGCAGTCCTACCTTTAGCAGCAGCTCCGGAGTCACTGCCTGGGGAGCCAGGGTAAACTCCACATATAGGAACTCGTTTTGTGGCGCTGGGTAGGCGGCTTATTTAGCCTTCATGCCATTTTGAACATTTGGCAGGTCGTGGTGGCGTTATTGGAGGCTTTTAATGCCTCACGCATTCTTCTTGTACTGCCACAAGCTCTGGGACTTTGTCTGTGAAGCCGAGCCTTTTTCAAAGTGGTGTATTCCTGGGGGATTTTACCTTTCATCACACAGAATTCCTAGTCATCGTCTGCCTTTAACACCTCTGAGGAGACCCGACAGGACAGCGAGGAGGACAGGTTTGCCTCATGCATGTTATTTGAACTTGTACCTCGGCTGCTTGGGACTTGAATAACTACTGCAGCTGGTTTCTGGAGGGGTTTCTTTTGTCTGAAGAATTGTGATTTGGGCTAATTGGACATTTCCTTTCAATATCATACATTCTATCAGGCTGTACTTGGTCTAGAGGACAGTCATGGCTGATTCCGCCCTGTCTTCAGACATAGAGCATGAACACCACCACCCCAAGTGCATAAATCCAAGCACTTAGGTTCAGAATGGGTCAAGATTGTTTCCAGTCGTAATTCAACCAAGGCAAAGTCATCCTCTTCTTCTGGGATTTCCAAAAGGGATAAGGATGCAGAATGGCACCATAAGGCATTGGAGCACCAATTTGACAAAGCCAAGCAACTGGCTTCTGGGCATCTGGGAGTTGCTGTAGCTAGAGATGTTTTGGTCAGCCAGGATATGGTGGTTCCTGGGGCATCTGGCGATACTGTTGTTCAACATAGACAATCAGTGGGGAGGACACATGACTTGCCTTTGGTGATATCTCATGATCAATTAGCAGAGTTTCCCATAACAACTGCAGATAACTGTAGGGGCCCAGAAGCTACCTTCACTCCGACCACAGCGTGGCTCTGTGCGGGTGACGACCAACGAACTGGTCAGAGTCTGGATATTCAACCTGTAATATTGTAGGCTATTTCTAAGATTTTGGCTGTTATTAGTCAAAGGAGTACACATTTGCCCCCCAATGAGGCTATGTCTAGACCTCAGGCTCCATTGCATGTCTCTAATGCCCCAGACTTTTCTTCAGACCATGATTCTTCTCACAGTGACGGTTCACTCCTTGAGGAGGACTTTCATGGGGAGTTTGAACTGTCCGAGGATGAAGGGATGGTGCCTTTTCTGGCCTATCTTCGCTTTTTAGATCGCTGTTGCACAAGGCAAAATTAGCCACTAATATAAGAGTTGATGGAACTCCTTCAACCCAAGATCCAGACTCGTCCAACCCTCATGGTGGCCTGTTTCGAGTTCCTAAAACGGAACAGGATTTTGCTCCTTGCCCAGCTCTGTTTTCTGAGGTGATACAAAAACGTTGGACTCAGCCTGGATCACTGGTGGGGCCTAATGCTCACAATAAAAAGCTTTATTATGCTGTTCCACTCTGGATGGGTTGTTACAACTCCCTTCTGTTGATGCGCCAGTAGCTAGTCTTACTTCATCGGCGGTCCTATCCAATGACATTATGGAAGGTCTCAGAATGGAAGATAGGAAGTCTGAGAGGTCTCTCAGGAAAGCTCACCAAGCGGCTGCTTAGGCTATCCAGGTGGCTTCCTCCGCTTCATTTTTTAATAGGGCCTCACTGTTTTGGCCATGACAATTGCAGAGCTGGCTACCCTCCAAGGCGGTGCGTCTCCACCAAGATGTTAATAAGTTAATAGACTTACTCCCAAGAATTTACTCAATCTTCTGACCAAGCAACCTTCCGGGATCGTGGCAGATGCCAAACCCAGTCTAGGCGATCCTTTCGGGGAACAGTCAATTGGTCCTTTCGGCGTGGCAAGTGACTCCCAGCCACCCTCTCACATTGGCGGTCACCTTCAACAATTTCACTATCAATGGGACTTGGTCACGTCTGACGCTTGGATTCAACAAACAGTGGAACTCGGTCTCACCTTAGAATTCCACTCCAGTCCCCCGAACTGTTACATCCAGTGCCCAGTTCCTCGTCACCATGTGAAGAAACAGTTCATGGACGCCGAGATTCGGCATCTTTTAGACATCAGAGCCATAGAACCAGTGCCAGAGGGCGATGAAAGGATGGGATTTTATTCCATCCTGTTTCTGGTTCCAAAAAGTTCAGGGGGCTGGAGGGGGATTTTAAAGCAATTTAAAATTAACTCAAGCAATTAAATTTGTATGTATTGTACAGGCGATTCAAGATGTAATCGCTAAGGTCCATCTTGGAATGCATACGCCATGGTAACCTCCTTCAGTCAGTGGATATCAAGGAAGCTTACCTGCATGTACCAATCCACCCGCAACATTGGAAGTATCCTCAGTTCACATATGCGAATCGCCATTACCAATACTGGGCCATGCCGTTCGGACTTTCGTCAGCTCCACAGATGTTCACAAAGCTGCTGGCGGTGATAGCAGCGGCTATTCACATGGTTCTGATACGGATCCTCTGCTATTTGGACAACATCCTGATTATGTCGTCCAATCCATCGCAGGCAGTGACAGATGCCAACAGGGTGACCCAGGCACTTCAGAGTCATGGGTTCATGATCAACCTAGCAAAGAGCATCTACACCCTACCACACTCATCCTTCACCTGGGCACGGTGATAGATTCAGTCAAGGGCCAAGTTTATCTGTCGCCCAATCGCCAGCGCAGCATAACGGAGAGGGTGTCACAAATATTGTCACAGCGGTTGGTCCCATTGCTTCTCCTCTCTCAATTGTTAGGGAAGATGATCTCCTGTCTCTCAATTGTACCATGGGCTCATTGTCATTCTCGCCCGCTTCAGTGGTTCCTCCTGCAGTTTCAAAAACATGGACGCAGCACCTCCAGGTAAAGAGTGTCGGTACCATCTCAAGTTCGTCTGTCTCTCTGTTGGTGGAAGTCATCAGCATTGCGGAACAGGTGTGTCTTCCAGGAACCCGACCACATCACTCTAACTTCAGATGCAAGTCTCTATGGCTGGGGGGCACATCTGTTATCTCAGGTGGCGCAGGGACAGTGGTCTCCAGAGGAACATTGCCACAGCATCAGTTGGCTGGAGCTACGGGCAGTGAGGCTGGCTCTTCATTACTTTCAGGCCGAGGTGGCCAGTCAGCACGTCTTGATCCTAACAGACAATTTGGCCACAAAGGCCCATATAAACCAGCAGGGAGGCACCCAATCCAAGCAGCTAATGGAAGAAGCAGATTGATTGATGAGCTGGGCGGAGAGACACATTCTAACAGTGATGGCAGACATATTTCCAGTTCCTCAAATCTTCAAATGGACTGGCTGAGCAGGGCCTACCTAGATCCCTCAGAGTGGCAACTTTATCCTCAACTATTTCTGGAGTTGTTTCTAATGTTCGGCAAACCAGTTCTAGACTTGTTTGCTCAACCCAAAAATACACAACTACTGAGGTTTTTTTCGAGGTTCCCGTGTCCAAGAACGGAAGGTTGCAACACCTTTCATTGCAGATGGCCAAAGGGACTCCTATATGCGTTCCTGCCAATTCTCCTCATATTGCGAGTTCTCCAGAAACTGATTTCTGAAAAGGCAGAGATTCTTCTGGTGGCGCCTCATTGGCTGTGCCGGCCATGGTTTGCCAACCTTGTAACTTGGTCCGTGTCCTAGCCTTGGAGAATCCCTCCGGAAAGGGTGTCTCTCAGTCAGGGGGTCATTGTCCACCTGGAACCTGTCTGGCACTTGAGACGGTCCTTTTGAGGAGGGACAATCTCTCAGGAAAGGTGATAGACACCATTCAGGCAACCAGGAGGGCATCTACCACTAGGATTTACGAAGCTTCTTGGCGGACGTTCTTTCTGTGGTGCTCCAAGTCTCACATCGATCCAATGTCAGCATCAGTGTCGGACGTACTTGAATTCCTCCAAGCAGGTCTAGATAAAGGGTTGGCACCGACTACGCTCCATCATCAAGTTGCGGCCTTATCCACTGTGCTCGCTTGTGACATGCACCAGGCCTTGTCTCACCATCCAAGGATTCGTTCCTTTCTCCAAGGGGCTACTAATCTTCGTCCACTGGTTGTACACCACTACCCAACATGGGATCTCATGTTGATTTTCCAGGCATTGACGGATACACCCTTTGAGCCTCTAGCCTCTGTCAGTTTACATTTCTTATTGAATCTTATCGCCTTTCTATTGGCAATTACATCTGCACGACGTATCTCCGAACTGGCGGCTCTTTCTATTCGAAAAGATCTATGCATTTTTCATTCCAATCATGTGGTACTTCGACTGGATCCTGCCTTTTTACCTAAGGTTAATTCCCACTTTCATCGGGCTCAAGAACTCATCTTGCCTGACTTCTGCCCTGATCCTTGCAATTTGAAGGAAGCATGGCGGCCCACTTTGGATGTTCGCAGGGCCCTCCGATGGTACATTGTGAGGATGGCCTTGTTCAGACGGTCTGAAGCATTGCTGGTGTCATTCCATCCGCCTTCTATGGAGATGAAGGTGTCAGCATCTACTGTGGGCAGGTGGCTGAAGGCCTGTATCTCTAAAGCCTATGAACTCAAGGCCAAACCCTTGCCAGGACGAGTATTACCACATTCTATTCGCAGTGCAGCCACTACAGCTGCTTGGGAGGACATTTGCAGGGCTGCCTCCTGGTCGTCGTTACCCTCTTTCGTAAAGCATTACAAGTTGGACAGTTATGCCTCTCCTGAGGCGTTATTTGGAAGATGGGTTTTGCATTGTGTAATCTCCACCCATGGCCAGGGGAGCAGTCAGGCCCCTGCTCAGTGTCATTGAGCTTGGGTATATCCCATGCGTAGATTGTTGGAGCAGCGAGTCTGGAAAACGGATGTTGGCTTACCTGAACATCCCTTTTCAGCTTGCTGTGATGACACTCCAACCCTCCCTTGGGTCTTCCCGCTCTTGTGTTGACGGTAGTGGGCCGGGGTGGTTGTTCTTTGTGTTTCTCCTGCAGATTTCCAGGAGACTGTTCATTTGTGACTGTTCCAGACTGGAGTCAGGTTCTTCTGGATGGTCGTTTTTGACAAGTTCTACTGCCTACACCTTTGTGAAAAGACTGAAGAGCAGGAGCAGGGGGCGTGGCCACACCAACTGAAAAATTGTTTACACCCATTCTCTAGCAAAGCAAGAAGTGAATACCTATGCTTGGATTGTCGTCACAGTGAGCTGAAAAGGGACATTCAGGTAAGCCAACGTCCATTTTATTTTTTAAAAAAGTATAATGTTCTTGATTTAAATAGTATTTGAGCAATGCATACAAGTAGTATTTTATGTTTATTTTTAAAGCCTTCCTTTTGTCCATAAAAGCCTTACATTACATATATTGCAAGTAGCAATAATTAATAAAGGAAAATAGAAACAACTGAACATATACCAGCTTTGTAAATTTTCTGTGAAAATATGTTCAATTTTAATATTTGCTACCATGTGCAATACTGTAATAACATAATACTTTTCGTAAGCCTGGAATAGAAAGTTGTAGAATCTACTAGAGATTATCTGGGTAGAAGCTGAGCATATCCCTCCCCCCTCTTTTAAAGTAATATAAAAATATAAAGTATATAAAGTAATATAGAAATATATTGACATCTCTGGTCCTGAAAGGACAGGTTAGAGAAGGTATAAAAGGTAACATTTTAGATATTTTTTGCTTTCACCTGGGCTGTATTGAGAGAACTGATACGTCTTTTTTAAAAAAATAATTTGACTTCCAATTAAAGCAGAAATGTCCAATAAAAGTCAGTACTGGCTGCATTTATTAGATAGGCATAAGCTTTTCTTTTCCTTCAGGAGGATCATTGTGGCAGTTCAGAGAACATCCTGTGCACTCCATCCTTTGAAGATGTTAATCTGTTTGGCTTTTATCATGCCAAAAATAATTTTTGTACAAATTAAAGATAAAACATGTACTGGCTCAAGAACCGAGGAAGAGATTTGACTGTTAAGAAAAAGCAAACAAGTTCTATGTCCCTTCACCCATACTTTTTAGAAATGAATCCAAGGAACTGCACTTCACTATCTGATATATAATTGTGACAATAAAAATTTTTTGTGACATATATAGGTTTTAAACTGAACAGTAGAAAACCAGTTTCTTAATAAGACCGTTATTTCATTCACATGGCCTAGTATTGTCTCAAGAAATATTTAATGAATCAGGTTATTACACCTACATGTTTTATTTATTGAAAATAGCGGTGTGGGAATTAGTCCTTTTATGATTTGAGAACATTAACTTCCATGTTAAAGTTCAAGCATTATGGGAGTTCAAGCATTAGTCGTAAAAGGGCTATAGTTCCCCACCTCTGATTTAAAACATTTGTGTAGTTCTTACCATTTTAAAAACAACAAACAAAACTCAATTCAAGTAATTTAAATCCTTGAGTAAAATATATATTAAAATATTAAATAAAATACACTATTAAAAAACAAAATAGTAAAAGATAGTAAAACAGTAATGCGAACTATAAATTATAGCAACATTGATGTTTTGTTTAAATGTCTTAAGAGAATAGGAATGCCTAGTACCAGAGAGAACAATAAAGATGTCAACAGATGTATCTTGTTGGTAAGAGCCAGGGTGGATAAAAATTGATGATTTTTTTAATCAGATTCTTTTTTTATTTAAATCAGATTTTAAAAAATTGTTTATTAAATTTATTTTAATAAAATACTTTTGGAGTAAAAATCTATCTAAAGATAGTTTTCTATTTAAGATACATTAATAATTTAGTTTATTCAGCATGAAGTAAAGCTTAGTTATGTAGCATGAGGCTGTATATTCTGCAATATTGGGACTGTTGGTGTGTCAAAAGTGGGTCAGAGGAGGAGCCACTGTGGGACAGAGATGACAGATGCTTTTTAAACATTATGATTTAACAGTAACAGAGTTGGAAGGGACCTTGGAGGTCATCTAGTCCAACCCCTACTCACACAGGAGACCTATACTAGGGATTCGAACTGCCGACCTTTCTGATCAACAAGCTCAGCAACTTAGCCACTGACCCACCTAGCCAGTTGATTTAAATCAAGCCTTTTTACTAGTGATTTAAATCATGATTTAAATCAAATTCACCCTGGTGAGAGCATCCATAAACAAGGAACTAACACTGAAAAAGCTCCCTTTACATAGTCATTTACCACATTTTAGCATGGGAGAATGCCTGGATCATGCTCTCCAAAAGTATTATGGTATAAGTACAAATATATGGGAAGAAATGTTCTGTTAGACAGCGTGATCCCAAACTATTTAAAATATGGGGCTTGAAACCAATTGGCAGTCAATGAAGGTCATAGAACTGGCATGATGTATTTGTATTGACTCTTCCTAGTCAGTATGTTTCACCAGGGCATTTTCTACCAACTGAAATTTTCAAATCATAGGCAAGGGCAGTTACATAACATATTGCATAGCTTCAAGAAGAGTTAATCAGAGCATGGATCACTGTAGGAGGGAATCATTATCCAATTGTAACTATAATTGGTGTATCAGCCTCAGCTAATGAAGATGCTTTATGCCACAGAGGCCATTTGTGCCTGAAAAATCAACAATGAATCAAGGAGTACCTCCAAGGTGTAAGTATGATCCTTTATGAGGAATACAATACTATCCAGAGTAGGTTGAATTCCACTTACCTGGGCCTATGCCATTCACTGGTAGAGCCTCTCCTTCTCTGAATTGATATTCAGTGTTTGGGCTATTGGTCTAGTCCATTACTGCAGGGAGATAATAGCTCAACAATTGCACCCAAGCCAGTGAAAAGGAGAAATAGAACTTGGTGTCATTAGCCCACGGATGCATTTTATTCTATATCTATGAATAATCTTTCTTGTAGGGAGGAATTTAGAATCTTCCCATTTAATGTGATCAACCATGAGATAAAATCATCAGGCAAATATATTGTTGGCTGAACATGACCAGCCACCTATTCAGTTAATCAAATATTAAAAACTGATGTCTGGACTCGCAATATTTCTGCAGACTGAATTGTCAAAACTGAACATTGTAAATGATAAGAAATGTGGTAGATTTTACCCTCAAAGCATCTAGTAAATACAGATAATCCTCACTTAGTGACTGTTTGAAATTACAGTGGATCTCAAAGAAGTTACTTGCAACCTGGATTCAAAGTTCCAGTGCTGTTCCTGCCTTACCTGTGGTCATGTGATCACAGTTTGGGCATTCAGCAACTGGCCCACAACCCACATTCATGACATATTATGATATTTGCAGTGTTACAGGAGCTCAGTTTGATCCTATTTCACAGGTCAGAAATCCCTTATCTGCTGTTTTGAAAAATATGAGATTCAATTAGAGCTAACAGGTCTGGTTTGCAAAATTACAGACAGCCATAAATATGGCAGCAAAGAGGCACTGAAAAATAATTTTTTGATGTAGTCTAGATATTTCAGCCCAGATAACTGATTACAAGGATTGCTGAATAGCAACATTTGCTTTTTTACTTAGTTATGGTTTTAAATATAATGTTTCTGTCATAAACCACTTTGCAAATATTATGATATTTGCATACACATATTATGATATTTGCAGTGTTCCACTGTCACACAATCACAATTTATGATATTTTTTGTGGGAAAACATACCTGTTGTGAACAATGATTGCCAGAAAAAAAATGTCATAAAATTGGGTTGGTCATGTGATGACCAACTTAATGACTGGCATGACTTAGGCCATAATTTTGGGCTCAATTAAAATTCTTAAGTTGAAGACTACCTGTAAAGGCTAATAATTTTTTTAAAAAAAACCAATAGATTGCTATTTCAATAGGCAACAAGCTGAGAGAGAAAAAGAATTCTTATAAGCTGCAGCAGTTCTCCCTTCCTGATTATATGAATGACATTGGGAGGTAGAGATTCTCAAAGCAGGAATATCAATTACATCAACACCTAACAGTCTCAGCTCTAAAGTCACAAGGTAAAATCAGCCAGCCTAAAAGAAATGCAGAATGTAGCAAAACTATTTCTGGCACAAAAATGGCAGAAGTAGCTGTTACTTCTTCTCCGTAACAATATATTTCATTTGTTTGCTTGCATGTATGTGATAGAGGTTGAGAGATATTTAAACTTTTCAGAAATACATTCCTCACTGTGAAATGTAAAATTGCTTGATCTATCCTGTCAGGACATTTCTCTTTATTTTGCATATCTTTTGAATAATACGTTTGGTCTATATAATTCTTGTTCTTAAGAAAATTAAGAAACATTTTATGATTATTATGATTAAAATGTGCATAGGCATTATAGATAAGCTTGTGAGGGGTAAAAGTTTAGTGAAACTGGGTTATCTTCCATTACTTAAGCTATGGTTGTTGTTGATTTTTTAGAACAGCCCAGTGACTAAGAATTGGTGGGAGGATATGGAAGAAAAAGTTTACAAATTAATGTGTAAAGAAAATTGTATTCATGAGTGATACTGAACATATATATTTCTTGCATTGTATCTTCTAGGTAATACAATTAATGAAGAAAGAAATAATTCTGAAAATAAACCTCCACTATGTGTGACAGGAGCTCAGTTTGATCCTATTTCACAGGTCAGAAATCCCTTATCTGCTGTTTTGAAAAATATGAGATTCAATTAGAGCTAACAGGTCTGGTTTGCAAAATTACAGACAGCCATAAATATGGCAGCAAAGAGGCACTGAAAAATAATTTTTTGATGTAGTCTAGATATTTCAGCCCAGATAACTGATTACAAGGATTGCTGAATAGCAACATTTGCTTTTTTACTTAGTTATGGTTTTAAATATAATGTTTCTGTCATAAACCACTCAGAATAAGAGAATCAACAGGCAGCTCCAGCCAATATCTGGCAACTGAACCAGAGTGCTGCCTGTAATGTGAAGTGTTGAACTGCTATTGTATGACTGTACTAAGTAATGTTATTAATAGTTTTGTGAGGTTTATTTTTAAATTGTGCATGTATTGCTATTACTATCATTTATAGTGCTTTAAAATGTTATTATCACAGGTAACATTTAATTTGTAAAATCACATTTATAGATAATGTATTTATTCTGCATATTAAAATTTGTAACAGTATAAAGCCCAGTTATATGCAAGCAGTTCAATTACTGCTAGGTTAAACAGTTTAAATATGCTTTAAAGACTTCAAAATTTAATATAAATGGAAAGGGAAAGAAGACACTGATATATTCATTATTCAGTGATATTATGATTGGTTAACTATAGTGATATCAAGACAAATGCAATGGCAAGATTCATAGTAGTAATTTATCTGATTAATAGATCCAATTTCTTAGCGTAAGCATGTTTAACAATGTCAACCTTGATATTTTCGCTGCAATAGCTTCTAACTACACTAACTATATTGCTAACCAGAAATAACCAGATTATTTCTAACACCACCTGTTTCCAATGATCTCTGCTATGAGTTCTGGTATAGAGGACATGCTTAAGATCCCTTTGGTAAAGCAATGTCACTTGGCAGCAGAAATGCTTCTTCTCTTACAGCATCTGCCCAGTAGAACAACATCCCACCTGACATTCAGATGGCCTGACCCTGTTGGCTCTCTATAAAGCCCTCAAAACCTGGTTCTTTTCCTGGACATTGGACAAGAACATACGATGAGCCTCTCCCAAAATGAAAGATCTTCAATAAAATATGCAGTAGTTGGTCTCTGTTATTCTGTTTTTCTGCTTAGGATGTTTGTTATATTTTCTTTTTGTGTCTTCATTTTTATGCTTCTATCCAAGTAAAGCCTAGAGCCATTTTTGTGAGGATGATCCACATAAATATAAAATAAACACATAAAGCAGGATTAGAATTCAAAATCTTCTGATTTCTAGTCAAGGGCAATTTTAATGATCACATCAAACTAATTGTAATTTCTAGTTTTAGAAATAATATATATTGGATAGTGAGCTTTTGTTATTTAAATTGATTAAATTTAATAAATTAAATGGATTTAAATTATTCACGATTAACATGAACTTATTACCAGTTCAAAATTCAACATTCAAGTCAAATTATTATTTTATTGTATGTATGCTATATGTTAGTGAGGAAATTCAGAGGGAATAGATATAAGCAATCAATGCCTGAATAATATTTTTCAGTCAATACAGTGCAAGAATGTTTATAGACAGAAGTGCATAGACTTAGAGTATTGTTCTGTTTATTAGGACAATAGACATGCTAAACCTTCTCAGAAATTGTAAGATTAGGGTTCTGGTTATATGATAAACTGTCCATTACACATTAAACATTTTACAAAAGAAGAGTAGTTGCTTAAATAAAATTATTAGAGACACTGTTCTTAATTTATGTACCCCTTTTTTACTGCTTTAAATTGGTAAATTGTTTTATTTTGGGGTTTTAAATTTGAGCCAAATTATTTAATTGTTTTTATATTGTTTTAAATTTTGTATTGTATGTTTTTTAGCTGGCTGTACACCCCCCCTGAGTCCTCTGGAGAAGGGCGGTATAGAAGTTTAATTAATTAATTAATTAATTAATTAATAAAACTTATTAAACAACTGTAAAATATTTTTAAAATTAAGAGTGGTTCCATATCATTAGAATCAAACTTGACTCAAAGGATATTTATTTTTAATGTTAAATTTAACATTTTATCTAGTGTAAAAAGTATTCCCACAATAATTGGGTCAAACATATTATCAAGTAGTTAATAAATCTTTGACAAAATATATCTGCTTGCCTGATCCTGCAGTTCCTCCTTAGAAGCACTTTATATATGCCTAAAAAAAGTATTTATGTTATTTGTTAACTAATTATGAAACAAACCATTATCATGATTAATCTGAATTCAAGAACATTCATATTTTAAATTGTTTCCTGGCATGTAATAATACTATTTTTTTAAATAAAGGAACCATCTTGCCACTTCCAGTTCCTTTCCTTCAGTCTACCTCTCACAAATTTCTTATCCTCTTATTTCAAACAACTTATTCTTATTATTCCTGTCTTTCAACTTCCTATTTTCTCTCCCCTAACTTCAGACATTAGCTCTCACACTCTCCAATCTTCTCCAATCCTGCTGAACTGCCATGACCAAGTTTCTAATTGCTAATTGAAACTGAAAAATAACCCACTGATTATTCTACTCTACTTCATTCCACTCACCAAAATGTTCATTGTTCACAGAAGGCAACTATATGCTCCCTGAACCAAAAAAAAATATTCCCAGAGAGCCCTCAGGCTCAGGAATCTGTTACTAGCTTTAAAAACTGCCATTTAGAAAAACTTTTATAAATGTGCTTTAATGCCAGCATAGAATTGAATCATATTTTTTCAAGAATCTTTAGATATTCTGTATCTTTAAATCAGAATTTTCTTAAAATGATGGTTCTGTGTGGATGATTTTAAAAGCAATATAACAATGTTATCACTTTAAATATCAATGAAAATGTGCTTTTTAGCTGATGTATTCTGTTATTTTCCTCAGATATACTGTTCTCTGGTGTTTTTCCTCAATAGTCATAGAAGGTGTTCAATCTTTAAGTGAAGTGGATATATATCAGTATTTAATATTTGCTCTACATAGGGACTAATAATCATAGCATGTTTATGAGCATTCTTGTTTTATTTCATTCTATAAAAAAATATTGTAAATATTTGTATCATTTCAAAGTTTACTTTAGAGGAGAATAGAAAAGTTAATGGGAGATATAGTTACCAATTATTAATTATGATGCTATATATATTACTAATAACATGTAAATGTTATAGACCTTTCAGTGCTATTTATCACAAAATATGAACACAAAGCATACTTGCATTCATGTCCTGTTTGTAGTCTTCTCATAAGTATCTGCTTAGCCATTGTGAAACAGAATTCTAGACAAGAGAACCTGGGAAATGTTTCAGTGCAAATCTTTTTGTTCTTTCTTCCATTTTCTTAGGCAAATTCAGAAAACCAGTCAAAGTTGACTGAAGCAGACATTGAACTGGAGGCAGAGAAAAGTCAAACTATGGAAAGCAGTTCTGTGTTGGAATTTCCAAGTGATATACCTTTTGCTCTTGCTCCACATATTTTGGCAGTACAGGATACCTGTAATGATTTCTCAAAACAATTGATCTCTTGTGATGTTAATGACAATTTAGCACGATTTTGGTATGATTTTACACTTGAAAATTCAGTATTATGTGAGTCTTAAACTTGCGTTACTTAGTATAAAATGTACTTAAATCATTTGAAGCAAATTATGCTAGTACCGTCTGTCATGTAAGTCGGTTGTTTGTATCTACCACTAGTCTGACAGAACATTACCATTTTCCATTATTGTCATGTTTCTTACATGACAATGTAAGAATAGCTAAGCCAAACATTACAAGTCAATTACAGTAAATAGGTTATAATCTGCACTCAGAAAATAATCATAGAAACTTCCAGATATTGATATTAGCTTAGTCCTTGCTTGATCATAGGAAAATAAATGTTATATTGTATTGTAATTTACAAATAATCAACTTGTACTATGATATTAATAAATTAGTTAATTTTATTATAGTACCCTTTGTTGGGGAAATCACAACAAAATTTTAAAATCTAAATTTATCATTAGTGCATAATGAATTGATATCAAATACATGAGGTTGGCTTTGGAGTTTAATTCATATTTCTTGGGACTGTAGTTTTTGGTTGGCTATTCATGTTCTGTAATCTAGATTTCTATGTTCAGTTTTTATATTGCAAGCTTTTGTTGTAACTACTAGTTGGGATATATCTATAGTCTGTCTGTCTGTGTACATATGATGGTGCCTAGGTGTATATGCAGATGAGTAATATATATATATATGCATGTTTATAAATTTATTTACACCGGTAAAATAACAATGGATATTTAAAATATATCAGTATAGCTTTTCATGAAATAATGTATGCCACACTTCTCTATCTTCATCTCCTTCTGTTATCTTATTTTCTTCCTTGTTTTTAATGCAATGAAGAACAATATACAAGACATAAAAGGTAGATAATATTGTGTAAAATATAATCATATTTTAAACAACAAATTAAATTTTAAGCAGAACCAGTCTGCTTAAAATTTTAAGCAGTCCAATCTTTCTATTGTATGATAAAGAAGCTAAGAATGCAAACATTTTTTCAAGCTAGCCTTTAGTATCGAGTATGTAATATTCTTTCCAAGCAGACATAGGAATCTTTCCTGCAATAATCCAGGTTTTATAGCCCAATATTCTTCACTGCTAGAGAGATTCAATTTGTTGGAATATAATTTAATGACACATTGAACTTGTAAATCCTTTTCCTAAATCATATTTAAGAAGTTAAGACTTTTCTACCTGTATGGGACATGTCTAAATCACTCATATCACAAATTTGTTGTATTCCTGATATAAAAAAATAGACACTCTTTTTAAATATTTATTTATTTATTTTTATTAAAAAGTTTTTTTTTAATTTTTTACAACAAATTTCCCACCCCTACCCAATC